>JANTOQ010388240.1:0-12028 GCA_027564595.1 Bythotiara depressa
TGATTGACAAATAAAAACTTTAAACTTGTTTTTCTCCGAAGCATTTTTTAGCAAAATGAGATGTAGTTTTTGTATTATTAACCTTTGATAACCCTTCGTCGTAGAAGTTTTAAGTTAAAACCCTTGAAAAGAGCACAGTCGGTTCTATAATAACTGGCCTCGGTTTTTTTTAAAACCTCTTCAATGGAGAGAGCGGTGCGTTTTTTTATGAAACTTGTGTGTAAAAATGGCATTTTTTGAGAGTGAACTTTTGATCGGAAATATCTACAAGAAGAAAAACCTTTTTTTAAATCTGAGACAAGGTATTTAAGTTCTATGTTAGACAAACCAAATAAGCGCAAAATAAAAGGAAAATATAAATTTCCCTTAAAAATTAAACCAAATGCAAAAGTTCCTGTAGAATTGAGAGCTAAAAATATATGCATTTTTCTGCAAAACGACGTTGCTTATATTTCTTTCAAGTATGTCATCTGAACCTAACATGAACGTTATATAAAAGTTGACAAAACAGACTTTCTAAAAGGATTTGCTTAGAGAGAAAAAACTCTGTTTTTAAAACTGGAGATTTTCCCTGTGTGTATCCTTAACATGGAATAATATGTTAACATCGAAGCGTTTTAAATGTCAATTTTATTTTATTAAAAAGTATTAAGTTGTGTGGCCCTAACAAGCTTCTATAACTACTAGAAGCTTTTATAGAACGTTTTCGCTGTGAGTGAAAAGAATCGTTAGTAATCTCTTTTTTTAAATTTTACTTGTTGTTGAGTATATTACATATAGTATAAGTATTTCTTTGGAAAATTAACCAATTAAAAGTTGTATATTTTGTTTACATTCCTCAAGTTGCTTGTATAATTCGATAGTTATTCATAACAGCTTCTAATACGATTTATTAACTAACTATATTATAAAATTTCCAGTACAACATAAAAACCAATTAGTATGCATAAAAGGCAAAGCCCTAAACATGGGAAAATTGCAGGATACCAAACAAAATGCTACGATTTCCATACTGTCCTCATTTATAATAGATTCAGGTAACAAAGTATGATACAACCTTGAAAATGGTGTCATTTACATAGATGAATCAAGACGGATTTCTATTCAGCACAAAAGCGCGCGCGTTCGCAATGGAAATCTCCTTTCCTTTGTTTTCAGCACGCAATCTCAAATATAACAGACTGGGATTTTACTTTTGCGATCGCTTTTTCCCCCAACAAACAAATAAAATTTAAGACAATAGTTGCGCAAATCTGCTTGAACTGCAAATTCTTATGAATTACACACCAAAGGTCTGATAGTAGCCCCGCTATTTCGTATCTCATATCTTTGGCCCATTTTTCCCACGAAAAGTTTCAATTGCAAGGCATTTACAACGTATACCACAGACCACTCGTATATAGGTTAAAAAGTTATACTACTTTAAAACATCGTCTTTTTGCAACAGGAAAATGTCCTAGATCAAATGTTCTACAGTTTAATTGCCAACCGGTATAGGAACATAATAATACAATTCGCGGAACTTGCTGCTGATTTTTCACAAATAAAGCAATTTACAAAATTTTATAGAAAATGTTTTTTGACCAGATACAAATCAATGAAAGTAGAAAAGTGTCAAGAACTTCCAGTAAAAAGAAATTAAATTGCAAATATTACCTTTATCATTGTCGCATCGATCATGTGCGTCATCATCAGACTCATTCTTTGGGAAGGCTTTTGTGTTGTAAAACTGTTTTTGTGAATTCAGAATCGATTTGAATTTCACAATCATCTTTTCGGTATCCTTTTCCTTTGTAATTTTTCGTCCAAGAAGTAGAACCTATAAATAAACCGATAATCCACTTTCGGTGAAAACGGAAACGAACAGGTAATGAACGTCCTCCAAAATGTGACCAGATTAAGGATGATGCATTTCTCTTGAAGACTGTATTTCATAATACATACTTCACAGAACAGTCTCTGTTCAAATAAAAGTTCGTCAAAATGGTATCTTAACTTCCCATATACTTTTCCTTGACTCTTTATGGTCCCTTGTTGCCATGTGGCAACTATATCGGGGGTCCTCGTTTGGTACTAATGTTTTTGGACGTAGTGAGGTAGACAAGCTTTCCAAAAATCTTCAACAAAGGAGATATTTGACGTTGATTTGGGAAAAAACCTCCACTTTTTAAAAAGGTAATGGACCTTAAAGGGTTAAAGGATCCAGAATTAAAGAATACGAGCTAGTGATCCTTCACGAGGCTAGTGATCATTCATGAGAAACCGTAGGCTGAGTGTTTATTTCACTGTCGTGCGTGTTTTATGACGTCACAAAAGGTAAACACACACTAATTTGCTTATCCGTGCTAAACGAGAACAATCAGATAAATACCAAAATACGATAACCCTTGCACTTAATTTGATGGTAAGTGAGAAAAAGGACACCCCTGTGTTTTTGAAGGCTCTGGTGCATGGAACTTTTAGCGACTTTATACATCTGGAATATCGCAATAAAATTTATTTCTCGTTATTACGCCCTCCAGGGATTATGTGTCAATCAACGGCTATTTCAAATATACAAAATGAATAAATATCCTCAACTTCATACCTCATCATAAAACTTTGACACTAATTTATACCCAAGGTCCATTGCTTCTGATCCAGTGATATTTGATGTCGTGTAATACCTCAAAAATTTACGATAGCCAGCTAAAGCATGGATGTTCTCGCCAGTTGGTAGTTTTTTCATAGTCTTTCTCCTAAAAATCACATTATATCTAACATGAGCATGAGATAGAATCACACCCTAACGAGGAATGGGAGCACTTTCCATTGCGGAGGACAACCTCTTTGCACAAACCATAGGTCATGCTTATGTGCTATTTATGGCACACGTAATTGTAGGTTTCAAAATTTGACCGTACCACGGTCCGGTGCATGCTTAAAATTCGGTCGAGCATACCATGCTTGTTTACCATCAAATCAAATTAAACTTTTAACCCATTAATGTATTAGTATACCTCCTGGATATATTAAACTTTCCAGTCAAAACCTTTATAATATTATGAGGGACAAGGGGGTCTTATCAGCTTTTATCAAAATTATTTTGCATTACATTTCCAATAATTAACCCTCTTGAAGTAACAAAAGAACAATAATTTAGCCGAAATGGGTAATTTCGTTCAAAAAGCGATTGAGAATATCCTAAACAAGATGTCCGTGTTCTGTTTCAATTTTCTGAAAGAGGAGTACATTATCATGTTGTGGTTTTTGTACAAACCTAACGGGTTAGGGAATGATGGGGCGCCAAAATTGACAAAATATTAAATATGTTTTGATCCCCATCAACAAAGTTTACTTCGGCGGCGTTTGATATGGGACTATCTCAACTAGTCAATTCAAACAAATAGTTTCATAATTCAGAACAAGTTGTCCAAAAATGATTGGTTAACTTACTTCTCCTGCTTGATACCATCTTTATATATATAATCTAAAGGTAATCCACCCAATCCACTCGATATATTACTAGGTGGGCAATATTTAATGTGGTCTTTCTTTAGATAATAGATAAGTTCCTTCAAAGGCTTCCCAAAATCATTAATAATGGCGTTATTCAAAGCTCTCCTGTAGCTTTCACGATGTTTTCTTGCAAAAGCATCTAACACACCTGGATAAAGATCTGAGTAATACTCAGTTGAATTTAACAACGTTGCAAATCTCATTGATAGAGCACCTTCTTCACCGTGATGATTTACTTTACTGTACGTTGTTGAAAACGTCTTCGCACTTGCTTTACAAACTTCTATAGGTTGGACCATACCTGCATTGACGCCTTCCTTAACATTAGTTAGATATTGCTGAAATGTTGTTCTATGCTGCTTAACCCAGTATATAATTAGTTCCAGATCCTTTAAGGTTCTCACATATATTCGTCTTAATGCAGCTAATAGATACGTGCTAACAAAACAAATGGCTTGTTCGCAGAAGTAATCGGGTCCTAACATCCAAACGCCATCATAATAATTCTCATATATATTATCATAGTTTGCTTCAACAAAGTAACTAAATTGGTGAATCATGCGTTCTTCGCATGGTTTTAAGGCTTTATGGTCCACCTTTAAATTTCTAATTATGTTAAAATATTCTTTCGCACTATCAGCCTTCCTTTGTAGATTTGTTGGTGTTGGAATGTATGGCTGGTAGAGTTGTTTTACTTCCTTGTCGCTTATTTCGACATTTGTTGATATCATTTGTCTATTATGCTCGTAGTATGCATTTTTAATCTAAAATAGAATCCAAGAAACCTTAAAAATATGCAAAAAGTACAAATATATAAAAAGGATCTGTAATATCTGAAACGCTTAATATTTTTAACTTTCCCTTAAATTTTGTTTATTTTATTTACCCCTTCGGGCCTAGATTTCCCATGTCAAGCATTTAATGATCCATTCACACAAATTTCTCTATTGCAATAATTGATGTAAGATAATAGAGAAATTATTTTAGGTTGCTGTATTATATTGTTTCTATAACATTATTGATTTATTGACTTATTGGAAAATGTCATTAGTAATTTATACTTAAAAATATCTCTAATAGTATTAATATTTCTTGAACCGATATTTATGATTCTTGCAAATACTTGCATATTGTGACATAAAATAACTTTTGAGAAAGTTTCGTTGAATCATTATTTATTTATTTGATTTTTTGATCTTATGCAGGGGGTTAACTGTTGGATATAAAAGGAAAAAAGATGCTGGCACAACCTGGGTTGTTATAAGAAAGGTTTCTAATAAAAAGTTGACAATAGGTGGCGGTAAATTAATTAGTTCTTTAATGTACAGTGTCCCCGGAAAGGAATCAAATCATTGGTCATTTCTTTGCCTTTTTGCTTATTCCTGGGGGTTCGCTATTGGAAATATATTGTAAAATAAATTTGGTAAAAGCTGATAAGACCCCCTGGTTCGTCATAAATCTAAAAAGATTTCCAGTGGAAAGTTTACTATAACCAGGAGGCATGTTTATGAAGTAAAGGTTTTAAAGAGTTAAGGAAAGAAGGCCGTTGGTATGTAAAAGGAAAACCTCAAAATAATTTCCTGTTAGGTGCCTGACGATCATGACATCACCGAAGGGTAACCGATTATTACATAGTGGCAATGCTTTATCCTATCAAGATTTAAAGTGATACGTTTACTGGAAAATATATTTCGGAACAAAGCCAATCCGGAGGAGTGCGAAAGTTGTCGTGATTTCTCCCAAGCTTTGGACTGTTTATTCCATCTTCGTGACACTTCTTTAATCATAGTACCATGTTTCAATTCCGTCCGTACGTGCACTGATGACTGGAAGGTACGTTTCTTAAGAATGTCTGATTACTACAAGTCCCAGCATATAAAAATAGAGTACCCCGTTTCCACCGAAAGTTCAAGCTACAGCCCTATTTAATTCGAAATACATTAATGTCATAACTTTAATAACTTTAAATTTGGCAGAGTTGTTAACTATTATGAAAGGAACGTCTTGGCAAATATATTTCACATGACGTCATCACAAAACACGTGACGTCACAAATCAATAAATAACGTCAATTTGCATTGTCTTACTATTTTTATCCTATTGTCTAAATTGTTTCAATGCGGAATCCTCCTCCCCCTCCCCCCCCCTCCCCACTACTAATAGGGTTCACTTCTCTAGTACAAGTCAGCACACTAACCACGTCATCATACCTCATTAGCTTTGATGCTCAGCAGTATTTGCACTGTATTTAAAGGTAGTCGAAAATTGTGTGCAGTTTCGGTTGATATCCGTTAAGATTTATTTCGCTGAATAAAAATTGCTGAATATTAAAAAGATAAAATATCTGGAAAGTATAATTGTGTCATTGCTGCTTTTTGTTTTTTGTTTTTGGCTAATTGGATTTGAAATTTTGTCCAAATTCGAAATTTCTAAATACATGCGATAATTAGCTAGATTTAATAACTCTTCATAGAAATGCTAAAATACTTAAGTAACCCTGTCTTTTAATGCTTGTGTACAACATGCCATACAAATGGAAAACTTAGACGCTAAGAACAACTCTGGAAATTAACTTCATAAAATATCCTCTTTAAATGTCTAAATTGGAGTATTCGCAAATTGACATTCCAGAGAAATACAATTTTATTCGCCTGGCAAAATTTGATTCTCACGAATTTTATATTATTATTATTTTACAGTAAAGATAAGTCTTACATTTCCGAAAATCTTAAAATGAGCTCATTCACCAAAAAGCTTAAACGTTAAAAACGTCCCCGATTACACACGTAATCTTAAAATCTTGAATATAAAACAAGAAGTGCCGTGCGTGTGTGTGCAGAGACGCGATTGCAGAATAGACTAGTCTATTCATGAGCGTAACTTGCCGTAGATCAGAAAATCCGACAAACTAAGAACTAGTCCACTGCGATTGAGATGGAGGTGATAAATCTATATGAAAATGCTCTAAATTTATGTACTTGTCACGCTTATAGCGCGCGAAGTGTCCGTTTTTTTCCTTGTAGTTAATTTTTTAAAGTCACTTTTCATGTTTTGTTTCTAGTTTTATATCTGAACATTTGCAACTTTAATTATTTGCTGAGGTACATATCATCCCATTAATTATTTCGCTCTCTACTTTTAATAACGCCTGAAATATCTGCAGATGAGATATGTCAACATCTTTTATTCCAACCAAGGAAAATTGTTTAGAAGATTCCAAAGACAATATACATAAGTAATGTAAGAGCACTTTTTTTACTTGCTTGCATATTTAAATTTTATACAGCTGCATGAAGCAATCGCCGGTCTAAGTCTGAACACGGTATTAAATGCAGAAAGTAATTTTTAAAGTAGACGTGTCGTAGTTAATTGTCTCATCAGGATTGCATTATTTTAATTAATCATCTGCCCAAGTTGAAGTTCGTACGATCAGTGGAAGTTACTTTTCTAAACTTTCTAAAACGTGTTTTGTTTAAACAGGGCCTAAATTATTGATAATGTCGTCGACCGTCCGACTAGTGGATCTTACTTTTCTAAATAATTTTAAAATTGTATCGTGTAAACCGGGAATAAGTAAAAAAATTAGGAGATAGATAGATAGATAGTAGATAGTAGCCAAGGACACGAGTAGATGGAACAACGATGGTCCATAGATGAAATAGTCATAATTTGAACAAAAAATGTTGGCAAAGTCTGGAGCTACTCGAAAAATGTATTGTTGAAATATCTCGAATTAAGAAAATCGACTAACTCAAGAAATGTAGTTTTTCATAAAATTTTTAACACTTTCGTAACTCGATGGAGAAATTGACAAAAAAGGTTTTTCGCTCATTTGTTTTGTTGACATCGAGCTAAGACATGCTAAAAATAGCAAATTTTACTAGAAGTACATTTACTTGCAAAAGACTTTCGCGTTACGGATGTTCGGAAAATAGTCGTGAACGACCATACCTCGAACTTGTTGTTTACTTAAAGATTCTAACTCGGTGTTTACCGGCCTATTAAGGTAATAGTCCAACGTCTGAATTCTACATTATTTTGGCTAAATTCCCATCAAATAATTTAAGATTTAATAATACTGTCAGAGAAAGGAACAATACTGTGAAGTAGTGAGTGCACCAAGTTGTATTTTTATATTCTATATTTGTTTACATTTGAAATCAAATCGATCTTACCCGAATGTCATGAAAACGTGAGGTTTATTTTTATATAAAACAGACTTCATATTCTGACTCCTCGTCAAAAAATAAGCCTAGCTTGAAAATTTCAATGTTATACACCAAACATAATGGTTGTTTTCGCTACACTACGTCAACGTTCAAGGCCTTCTTAATTTTGCACGCCCTGTCTCGCCTCGCGTTTGTTCATGCAAAAAATTGTATTTATAACGCAGGATTAAGTAGCGGGACCTGGGAAGTTTTGTAAAAAAGAAGGCTTTGATCGTTAGCGTAGTACAGCGAAAATAACTCTTTTATTTGGTGCATGGCATTGAAATTTTCATCGCAGGCATTATTTTGACGAATAATCTGAAACAGAAGTCCGTGCTTTATAAAAATAAACTTGGAATTTTCATGAAATCCGGGAAAGGTATATTTGGTTTTACAAATATTTCCTTAATAAAAATTTCATCTTAAATCATTACATCTTGGTACAAGCTTCGGAACGTTACAGAGATAGCAAATGTTTTCCCATAGTATCAAATTTACTATATTATCAAAATTTTAATGAATCTCTAATGTCTGTGTTTTATTAACGCCAATGCATAGTGTCCCCGGAATGGAATCAAATCGTTGGTCAATTCTTAGCTCTTTTACTATTTCCAGGGGGTTAATTATTGGAAATATAACGTAAAATATAGATAAAACCCCCTGGTAAAATTATAAAGTTTTCCAATGGGAAGGTGAATATAACCAGGTGGTATGTTTATGCCTTAAAGAGTTAAATAAAATAAAATCTTTCTCATTTGATTTCTGCGTGCTACATATTTCATGCATGCTTATTTTCATAGATGGTAGTAGTCCCTAAACATATTTTTACGAGATGTTTTATAGGGGCTAATGCTTTGTTTACACTATGTTCATTTGGAGTCTGTTACGTTTGCTCAAGCAATATATTTTTATTTTGTAACTGTGATTTATAGATGAATCTCAGTGTTTACAAAAAATCTTGTGAAATGATACTTTAATAATTTTTTTGAATTTCAAACTTTTTGATTTTAAAGTTAAATTCAGCTAAAAGGGTAGTGAAAAAACTCTTTCCTTGGTATGCATATTTCAAGTTATTGAAAATTACAGTTGCTATTTTAATAGTGTTGTGACCAGCATCAGTCAAATTTACCTGCCGGAAGGTAAGGAAAAATAATAAATAGAAACTAAAACTAAAAATAAAATGGAACAAACTAACTTGAGAACGGTAGAAAAACCTCAAAATGGGTCCAATATATTTGTATCTAATTTGTTCAGCTCTTTTCAAATTCAGCATTTTTTTTTTTCTCATCTCCTTGATTTTTATTTTAAAGTTTACATTTTGTAAACAAATAACGTCACAGTGGATTATTAATTTATAACTTTTAATTTTATGGGAAAAATAGTTCATCGCTCATCGCAGACTAAAAGCAGAAAACCTAGAAGAAAAAATCACAGACATTAGGCAATCTCGGCCCTTAGGAAATCACGGTCTATATGTGTTGAGGAAAATTGTGGAGTCAGGGACCAAGGAAATTAAAGTATAAACTAACCTTTTTTAATATACCAAGTAGATCCACTTTTCTTGCTTCAATGGAACGGGGGGTAGCATCATTCTCATCCAGAGAACGTATACTCGTCGTGATCAAAGTGCCGTCTTCGTGGAAATAATCATAAACATTTACCACACATACTTTACCGAACCATAAAAAGCATAACATAAATACTACGGCGCCGAATTTATTAATTTTATTTCTATTCAATTCACCACAGATGTCCATCGTAGCAAACCTTCCTATGGGTCATATAGAACGAACAACGTTGGATTTTGTGATGTGTACCTTTTTCGTTTACGTTTCTCTGTAGCTGTGATCTTATTATTCCTGAAAAAGTTTAAAATTGAATGATAAAATTTATTATTACCACGTATCAACAAAATGCTATGCAAACTGTTCTAACATAGTTTTTCTTTTTCGTAATAATAAATCCATAATTTTCTCTCATATATCCACTTTGAAAGAATACCAATTTCTGACAAATATATTACAAGTTATTAAGGCGCCAAGTATCCATATCAACGCGCGCAGTGTATTGAAACCAGATGCCAAAATAGTAGACAAAATAGACTAGGTGCAGAAATAGCCAAAATAAAGGTCACAACGGATTAGTTGGTCACGCATACGTAAATAATAATGTACAATAACGTTTTGAGTTTACTTTTTCAAATTGACTACTGACTTGAGACGCTTATGGATTTATGTCGTGTAAAGCTAAATTTTCCCTTGCAACTTTTATCGTGCGCAATTTGTCATATGACATTGTTTTCTCACTTCTGATTGGCTAAGCAAAATAAAATCTGATTGGCTAAGCAAAAAAAAATAGGTCAAAAAAGTAGGATTTTTTTTTCTAATATATTTTAGGTCACGTGATTGATGTCATGTAAAGAACAAAGAACTGCAGGGGAATCGTGCGATAAAAGTAGCATGTGGAAATTAAGCTTAACGACCAAATGAAATTTCAAAAAGATACACTGCGAAGTAAATGAAGTTATTATTGGACATGCAACTCTCCACATAATATACTGATACTAGGCGCCAAAATAATCAAAATTAGTTCCACAAGTAATGATTTGCGATCTTTGGTATTGAAACTGAAGCAACCGTGATCCTACAACACAGTTGCAAAGGGAGGGTGTGCCTCACTTACCTTGGTATGAGACGAAATGGGATTTTGGGAGGTATTAAAATGGAAAATTCAATGAATTAAGAACACTTTCCATTGTTTCTGATGAAAATACACTGGCAAATGTGATTCTACAACGTTTCCTGTCAACACCTATCCCCATCTAGCAAATAGGAAGGGAATACGAAAGCGGCCTAAATCCGCAAAAGTCTCAAATATTTTGCGTTGGATTGTAGCAAGAACGTAGTCTAAAATTGCAAACCTGTTGTGAATGATTGAAGACGCAAAACAAGGATGGCTCACTGAAAATTTATTCCAAATGTGTCATCCCTTGTCCAGATATTTACGGAATTACAAATCATAAAATAAATTTTTGTGACGTCATTTCTAGCTTCTAACCCTTCAATACATAGTGACCCTGGGAAAGGAATAAAATCATTTTTCTTTTTTTTTACATTTTTCTTTTTTCCAAGAGGTTAATAATTGGAAAATAATGTAAAAATAAATTTACTAAAAGCTAATAGACCCCCCTGGTTCCTCATTATGTTATATAGGTTAATTATGGGAAGTTTAATATTACCAGGGGGTATGATTGTGCATTAAAGTCTAGCATTAGCGAGATCTTATTTATCATATATTTTACTGTATAGGCATGATTCGTCGATCGTTGGTATATTAATAGCAGTAGATCCTTGCTACGCAAGCAGTGTTGCCATTAACTCTTTAATGAGTGTTTATTGTAAAATGCCTATTAGAAACCTTTATAATTTTATGAAAACCAAGGGGGTCTTATCACCTTTTATCAACATTATTTTATCTTTTATTTCCACAAATTAACCACCTGGAAAACACAAAACAGGAAAGAAATAAGTAACGATTTAATTTATTTCCGGGGCCACCGTCACCAAACACAAGTGCTAGCAGTAATACGATATTTGAATATGTTGCTGTGGTGCAGTCACGTGTTAAGTACATATTTGTAAATATCTTAGAGCTCGTTATCAAACATTTAACCTTTTAGATGCACAGTGTCACCCGGAAAAGAATAAAATCATTGTTCAGTTATATGCTATTTTGCTTTATCCAGGAGGTTTATTTTATTTCTATTTTTCTTAACTTCTTTATTTAAAGTTGGATTTATATAGTTTTACACTAATTTACTCCAACTGTATAAAATATACTAGTGTGTATAAAATATTTAATACGAAGTAAATAATATATAAATGTGTAAATAGAAAAAAAAAAGAAAATAGAAAAAACATTAATGAAATTATAACTTACAATTTTTGCATCTGCAATAAATATTAACTAAGTTTATTTGTGGACGAGGTGCTTTTCACGCTCAGGCTGCTCTTGGGTCAAATGAGTCCACACCAGAAGGTTGATTTAGTTGGTGGGATGTTTAAAGTCATGCGCCGCCTTAGGGTGTAGTTTGATTCTTTTTCACTATAGCTGTGATGTATTTTTTCTGGACTTAGTCCATTTAAGGATTTGGATACCTCAATCATGAGCAAACGTAGATTTTTAGTATGAATGGTAATATATTTTGTTTTATTGATAAGTTCTTCAAAAGACAAAGTGAAATTCTTTAGTTTAGTTTAGTTTAGTTTAGTTTAGTTTAGTTTAGTTTAGTTTAGTTTAGTTTAGTTTAGTTTAGTTTAGTT
>JANTOQ010388573.1:0-12024 GCA_027564595.1 Bythotiara depressa
TATCGCAAAAATATTTGCTGTTACAGAAGAAACTATGTCGCATTCAGCAGACGAAATTTGAGAGCAAGTTGTTTCGGTTAATAATGTTATTAATTTACCGGTTTATGTTTGACGGGACATGGCAAAGAATATGATTTGTGTTTATTGACACGAGACTTTGGATCTATATATATTCACAGTGGAGAAAGTATTAATTATGGCACCATACAACAAAATGCTGTAAATATGATGCTCAGAATTTATACATTAAGAAAATTTATACAGTGAAACATTTAAAATGACTTTGCTATGCTGAATATATATAGGGGAAACAAACCGAACAAAGCGAGACGATATTTTTTATGGACTAAACAATGGGGAAAAATGACAAATTTAATTAAAAGTGAAGAGGGAGCATATAAACATGTGGATTTTAATGATTTTGTGTATATTTTAATGTGTTTTAACTTTTTATACTGATATTTACTTGGTATGTTGTTAATTTGTTTTGATTTTGCCCTTTTTCTCAGAATAAGGTTTTTCGCACGCTGGCCAAAATATCTCAAAGACCGGTCAAGATTTGTAATTTAAATTTTCAGGAGTTGTTCATGGCTATATACACTGTGATTAGAACGGAGCAAAATTTTCTTTTTTTTGAATTTTATTTATTTATGCCAGAGAAACCGCAATGAATTTTGTTCATGACCTTTGGCCTTCCAGATAAGAATTTCCTGGTGCGTTAAGAAAAATCATTATAGTTTAAATCATAGCTTTACCTCATATAAACAACTCCTAAAAATATTATCGACTAATTAATAGTGTATCTTGAGATTATTTGGCCGGCGTAAACACACTTTTTTGTTATTTTAGGCATTTTTCCGGGTTACCATGGTAACCGGCTACCATTTCGAATTTTTTTTTACATTTTTATTTTTATTATTTTATATGCTACTAAACTAAGCACATTTATTCGATTAATTATTAAAATAAAAATTAGGGGGTTTACCCCTTAACAATTTAGCAAAACTTTATCCAGCAAGGCCCCGTTTTGCACGTTCTCCCCACAATGTTGTACTTTTCTTTCAGATATCTACCATATTTCTTTGGACAAGATGCTAGCAGACATGGAGATAAAAACAGGATGAGAAATATATCTTAGTCTTAGCTGTTAAAATTATTAATATTTAGTAGCTGCTATACGCCGCAAAATACAGTAAAAATAAATTTTTTTCAAAGATCATGCAAGATCCCAGTCCACGTGTTGTCGGCACCTTTGATAATATTTCACGAGACAGGAAAAAAACGAACCTAGTTGGTTTTTTTTCTTTCACGTGAATTACTTTTTAATCTTTCCTCGCAGAGTCTTTCAGGATATTTCAAAGCACCTATACATTTTTCTGTCAACATACTGCTACAGAATAATTTCAGTGTATATATGTCGGCAGAAAAGTTTTCAGTATATGTTATAAAAGGCTTTTCTTTTGCATTCTAAAGCTTTTGTTTTATATTTAAAATCGGTACATGTTTTTATATTTTAAATAAATATATAATTTTATATATAATCTTTATGATTTGCATTCTGTAAAAACGTATAAGAAGTAGGAAAAGTTAGGAAAAAGTACTTACGGTATCTCCCCTTTTTCACGTAACCCAAATTAAATGTTATACTTCTTATTCAAAATAAATATTACTTAATACTTTAGCTTATTGTGTACAGAAAGTTTTTTCTTTGTGATGAATGTATACAGTATCCTTAAATAACTCAAAAGTGGTACAATACTGTATATTTATGTATATCTAATTTTAGCTCTTTTTAAATGCAGCGTTATATAGTTTTTTCTTATCTTTCTTTTTTTCAAAATTGCGCATTTTGTAAACACTGCAACCGGTCTATAATGGGTAATCAATTGTTCTAATTCTTAATGGCTTTAGTCCATTATCTGTCAGACCTCTTCCACCATTAATAGCAAAAAATTCAAAATATTTCCTTTCAGTGGCCAACAACTGTTTTGTATTAGGTATATTTTGTCCATTTTTGTATTGATGCAAATTTTATTGGCATTGACTTTGAAACTGTTCCACCCATAAATGACCTAAAGCCATTAAAAATACACAGATTCACAGTCTCAAGTGTCCTAAGATTAAGAAAAGTAAACAAGGGTAAGTAAACTTGAGCTAAACTATGAGAGTTTGACTGGGAGAAAAGTGAAAATATTTTTTTATCTGGGAGGGTTTCTTGACAATGATGTTTTTATGTTGTAGCTACAGTAACATAGTTTCCAACATATTTTGAGAAATGTTTAGTAAATATATTTACAGTTATCAGCAGAAAAAATATTTCATCTTTGTCCTGGTCAGTGCTCTCTTAATTAGATTAGATAAATTTTACCTACCATTTTTTTGAACACTCAACTATGGAGTGCTATTGTCTCTGAGACTGTGAAACTGTGTATTAAGAAAATTGATTACCGACTGACTCTTCCGTTGTTGCCTTCCTGGTATGAAAGAGATGTGTACATTGTATCAGTGGCATTCTATGTTTGAACCTTCAGATACAGCATTCCATGGTTATGTGTGTAACTTTGAGGAAAAGATTCAGGCATTTTGCTTAACAAACTCAGCACATTAGCAATATAACGATTAATTAATAAATTATAGTATATATTGTACTTATAGATTATATATAGTATATATAGTACTATATAATTGTTATGTTAAAAAAGAAAAAAAAAGCTTTTCTCTAACAATTAAGACTACTTTAAAGCCTGGGTAATCACAGTTACATGTGTGACATTGCGTGGACAAACCATTTTACACACTTGTATTCCAATAGAAATTGTTGTGCAGAAAGGACAGGACACAAATTGAAAATGTGTGTCAATGGTGACATAAAGAATGATCTTGGAAGTAGCCTGGTCACTTTTTGTATAATTTTTATTTTTTTGGATTGTGAGTCAAGTTACTGTGACAACAGTTATATATGTGTGTGATGTGGTGCACATTTCACATTTTTACGCTATTTCTAATATATATTGTAGTAAAAATATTTTAACTGGCACAATTTTCTAATCAGTTCTTAGTTATTTATGCATCCTGTAACCTGTATCCAAAAAGCTACTTTTTGAATATAAATTGATATACTTCAAATCCGTTGTTAAACACAGGTCATTATTTTGCAATTTTTCTCTTATTATATTACTACTGTACATTTCAAAGTTTTAGCAACATGGTACCGTTTTAAAAATCTGTCACTATGAAGTACTAAGGAAATGATACAAAAGTTCATATATAAGCTTTCAAGATGTTATGGCATATGCTTCTTTAAATATAAAGAATTGGGAAGTGGATTTTCAAATTTGTATTGAGGTTGATATTTCCATGGAATGCTCGAGATATGAACATTTAGAACAGAAGCTAAGAAATTTATTTCATTTTCAATTTATGTCCAAGAGTAACCAGGAGGCGGAAATAGAAATTCATGTGAGTAAGTACAGATGCTCTGTTACCATGGTGATGTACTAAGGTTTTGTTGAGAATAAGGAAATTACTAACCAAACAAAAACGAACCTATGTCTCCATTTAACTACCCTCTTATATGGATTTTTTGTGACAAACAATCCCATAACCTAAGTAATGAGACACATCGTAGGGCATTGCATGCAAGATTGAACAATTTCAGGCTGCACTTTGAAAACATTCTGAAAAGTAACTAACTGCGATACTATTCATAACAACAATTTACGTTTGTTATTGGTTGAGGTATACAAATCATTACATGGACTAAGTCCTCCAAGCATGCATCATATATTCCAAGTGAAAAGTACAAGTTTCACCCTCAGAACTGGAAGCACCTTGGTTATTCCAGAATCTGCATCCTCTTCAGGAATAAATTCCTATGACTTTAGGGCTACCTTAGCTTGGAATAATCTTCCTGAGTATATAAAAATTGTCCCATCAATAAACATCTTTAAAAAAAGGCTAAATGATAACATTAACATTTACTGCAGATGTAAAACCTGTTTTTTAAAGATTTAGTATTTGTTACTTATATTTCTTGTTTTTAATTTTTAGATAGTTGGATTAAATTAGTTTTATATTTGATATAAAAAATACTATCGTATATCTCCAACTTTAAATGAAGAATAAATAAATAATTAAATAAATAAAATAGCTAGTTGTCAAGAAATATTGGTGGCTGGAACAGCACAACTACAAGTAACTTTGTCAAACATACCCATTTTAACCCTTCCGTATGTGACACATGATATCAACCACAAACTAGTTCTTGGAATGGATGCTCTAATAAAACTTGAAGCCAAAATTGATCTTCCTATGCAGACTATATCGACCAGACACCCACAACATTTATCATTGAAAATTACTACCCTAGAAGTAAACTCGTCATATATTGTCGCTTTAAATGTACAAGAAAGACGATATTCTCTTCAATAATATTGGCATTTGTTAGATTATCAACTTCTACTGCTGGTTTTTAACATGCAACATCAGTTAAATATTTGTAAAGAAAATGCGCATTTAAACGATTTTTGGTCTACGCGTATGAATGGAACTATGCCTACGATTCACGATTCACGAGGAGCATTGAACAAAAGTAGTAGCGATTCAGACATTAGTGTAAGGGATTGCTTAACTTAGTGCGTATGTGGTAGATGTAGTGTTATGGGTACGGAAAACGAATACAAAAATATTTTTTTCACGGATCCACAATAAACAATAAGGAAACCGGTGCACAAACAAGTAGTGTTCTACAAATTGGATTTGATATTCACCCACATTTAGCAATGGTTATGGGAACATCGACACATGTTATATTAGGGTTTATCAAAACGAATCACAAACGATGAAACACGATGATGACGTTATTTCATTACATCGAATAAATTATGTGGTTAAGAAGGATGCAATCAGTAACAACACTTTTACTTCCATCAATTAATCAATCCAGGTTAATTTATTATTTTCTTATGTTGTGGAGATGGTTAATTAGCTTCAATACTGTGCGTTGGTTATTGTGTGTACATACAATATTACTTAAATGGTAAATTGATTAATTACACAATAAACATATAAAGGATATCGGATGCGATAATTAACATTATTATTGGTGGATGGGAACATTTATTTATATACATATCTCATTAGTGTGGTTATTTTCCAAGTATACTCAACGTTTAGTTAATCTACAAGACACGAGGACTCGTCTTAATATAAGGTGAATTTAGTGTGATACAGGCATCTTAGAACTCTTAGTGACTCAGCAAATTGACTCATCACCTCTCGTGACACATCAAACCTCTACACGTTTTGAGACACGAACATTCCTAACACATAATGGATCGTTATGACGTCCTGTTGGAAAACAGCTGACGTGGGAAAAGCTAGGTAACCCCCACACTCCGGAAGAATACATCAAGTTAATGCTGAGTAATAAATTAGTAAAAATAGCACAATTTTGTATACAAAAAGGGCTCTAAATTTCTAGTGGAGGGAGGAACAAGGGGAACATTGAGGGTAGAGTGCCGGTTAACACTTGTCTATAGGCCTCACTTCCACTAACTTGTAAACCTAATATATTTAACGGAGAATATACCAATCAATTTCTATATATTCTTTCTTGCTGTACAAAAAATACTAGCGCAGCAGCATCCTTACACTGCACCATTTACTAACAAGTGATTGAGCATCCGTTTGCAGATTCAGTTAAGTTTGTCGAGTAACCGTGATTAAACATTAATGTATTCCCTAACCTCCCGTTCTATAAAATGTAGGGAAATACATTTATTTGAACTGAATATTACTCTCTTCATAAAAATAACTCTTTGGTGCAAGCTTTAAATTCATCTCTCTATATCACGGGAACAGAACAATATTATATATATATAACATGGAAACGAGGCTAATACAATACAAGAATAAAACATGACAAAACTAGACACAACAACGTTACTAAATACAACAACTTACTTATACTGCGATCGTGTGAAAAACAACATGTTTTCTATTTATATGTTTTACATGTTATATTTTCATTTCACGAATATGTACTAGTTAGAACACTGTTTCGAAAGAAACCGTGCTCAGCTCAAACAGACTTATATCACGACAAATGGTATGAAAGAACCCCTCCTAGTTAAAAAATAAATTTTATGTTTAGAAAAATCTATACGATTCTTCTTCGCGAAAAAAAAATATTTTTATTTATAATCTTCAAATGATAATAGAAATATCTCTGTGGTGTATGAGCTTGTTACTGATCCTAAAGAAATTTTTTGAAAATATTGTCACACAATATTTATTTTACACTCCTGATACGAAAGTATTCCTGTTGGACATAAAAATTCATCGAAATGATACCGTCGATTTTTTGTGCTTTACATCTCTAACTAAAATTAGCTACAAAAAGTGAAACACAATATAAATGAAACTCAGCTTCGCCTCGTCTCAATCAGTCTTTTTTTAAACTGTGCAATTTCAGTAAAACGAGTCCCCGAAACCGTATTGAAGATAATAGTATACAAAAAACGATACAAACATTTTTGGAGCTAAAAATTTGATTACCGTAATTAAGGGCAATTGTATCCATTTTTATATTGATTTTTAGTTACCTCATTTTTTAAAAGGCTGGACATCTAGATGATACAAATTGAGATGTAAAACAAATTCTAGACTTTTTACAACTTCCTAAGTGCTTTTTTGGTATACTATACTTTTACTTCACCATGGTATAATGAAGAAAATCATGTACACCTTTAATTGAAAGATAAACACACTGTGAAGAAGATTAATCTAACGAGGAATCTTGTTATTAACAATTAATTA
The DNA here is from genome assembly GCA_027564595.1 of Bythotiara depressa. Taxonomy (NCBI): domain Eukaryota; kingdom Metazoa; phylum Cnidaria; class Hydrozoa; order Anthoathecata; family Bythotiaridae; genus Bythotiara; species Bythotiara depressa. The sequence continues at coordinate 6,820 of JANTOQ010388573.1, forward strand.
CATTATGTATGCACCTTTGTTTTATTTATACTCATTTGACGTGTGGTTTTTCGCTCTTCGTGTCTATTTACTTGGCTGTTGCAAAGAACGTTGTGGCTACAGTGCCAGTCCGATAAGATTTCACTTGGGAACAATTGACAACACGCATAGCTCGTTCGTTTTATAATAGCGTTGCACGCCCATCTCGCTTATGCTTCCATGATTTAACTATGTATCTACTAGCCTTATAAATTTGGATTTTTTAAATTATGGCTAAGAAGTAGAATTTTCCAATTTTCGTACTAAATATAAAAGAATACAAGTGCCCATAAAACAATTTAAAAACACCGACACGGGTTGAGAATAGACGTGCAGGATACAAATGATATGAACCTAATGTATATTGTATAGAAATATTTGCAATACATTTAACTCCACGAGAACAATATGTCTGCTACGATTGCAGCATAACCAATGTAAAATTTAACATTAACTACCCTGTCATTAGTAACATGATATTATTGATAGTATTATTATATTTGATAAATGTTTTTAAAATGATTTTCATTCTTGCAGATTTGCAATTTTCTAAGACAAATATTTGTGAATGTGGAAGTAATCAATAAATATAGAAAGAACAAAGGAAGTTGTTACTTAGTAATATTCTTTTATACTTATAAAATTTTTGTCAACAAGTATCATATGTAAACAAATCCCGATCTGTATTCCGTGTCTCCAAAAATCAGGCATTTTGTAGTTTAATCCAGACAACTAACGAGACAACTAAATATTCCACCAAGAATCTAAAAATAATTTATAGCTACATAGATGAAATGTTCTCACATTTTAACTTCAAATTTGTTTTTAGTTTAATATATATTTTTTAATCAGCGCTGGTAACAAATAAAGCATTTAACATTTATTGCAATTAATCAAATTATTTTCAGATACCGATGTTGTTTCTGTTAATAGGTAATATTCTGTAGTGCTTAACAGGTTGAATTAGATGTTATGACGCGCGCGTAAAATTCTCCAGTGAAACCCACCAAAAGCCTGGAACCTAATGTTTTGGACGCATGCCGGTTCAGCGCAAGCGCGTACGCGAGCTGAACATAACACTTCTCGCGTCCTTGACAAAACGTAAAACGTAAAACAACAAGATGAAGGCAGACTCGTTTTCCGCTCCTGCAAACAAAAAAGGTTTCTTTTGTAAACTGTTTCTTTGTATAATTGCACTGATGTGTTATATACTTATATACGTCTGAACTGTTAAAAAAGTTATAAAATATAGGAATACACCTAGTTTTTACTTGTGTGCACTATATGTTGTTGTACTTTTTCCCAATCTTTATATACGTTTTCTGTTGTTTTCTTTTTTTCCAAATTAGTTCCCTTTATTTTCGTTACTTAGAGTTTGTGTACAATGGAATAATCAAAAGGCCATGCTTATGATGAGGGAAATTGGTGCTATTGGGTTGTTAACCCACAAAGATTTGGAAGGAAGAAAAGGGGTCAGATGTGGCAACAGGTCGCAGACAAATTGAATGCAATGGACGACTTTGCAGTCATTCACAGAGCTCTTAGAGATCGTTTATCCACCACAACATTTCGTTGAGTGACGACACAGATGCTCGCTGCGAAGAAGAACCACAGCCAAAAAAGAATACTGTTAATGCAGATACAAAAAAGGCCTTGGATATGCGTGATGCGGCTATGGAACGACCTGGGGAAACACGAAAGCGGAAAGAAGGTGATGACCATTATGAAACTACACCAAAGCGCTCTAGGAGATATAGCTCAGACACGCTTTCATTACCACGTGAAATATTAGAAATTGTTCATGTGAATCGTCTACAGGAAAGGAATGAAAAACAAGAACAGAGAAGGGAATTTCAGCAGTGTTTTCAAATGTTCCAAATGCAATGTTCACACAGCAAACAGCTTTGCTAAAAATACTTGCAGAAAGAGACTGAGACTTGTATCATGAAACATTTACAGTATTAACTCATTAAACTTTTTACACTTTTGTTGGGATATCCATACAGTATGTTTGCTCCAATTCTGGAATTTTTAGAAAAGCACCCTCGCTATAGTAGACTCCTTCCACCTACAATACAGGAAAGAAATTTGAATGTACATTAAATTTGAGTTATTAAACGTTTTGTGAAAGTAGTATTTTGTTGATATATTATGTAATTGACACAAAGTAATCATGTTTATTTTAGCATGCATAAAATGCTTCTTCCCATGCTTGTGTAAACTTATGAGTTGACCCCTCCTTCCCTCTAACAGTACCTAATTAATGGATTCCCCCTTTGTTTGTTGGAATGTGACAAATGTTTTGAAACATTGTTTATATATAAATATCTAGTTGTTGTTTTGAAACATTGTTTATATATAAATAACTACTTCTTGTTTTGAAACATTGTTTATATATAAATATATACTTGTTAATTTAAAATATGAAACAGTTTCTGTTAACTTGACCTGTTCTCTTGCTACTTAAAGTAATCTTCGATATGTGGGGGATCCATATCAAAATAATAACAAAACAATATTTTTATATAGGCATGTGTGTGCACTTTGTAGTAACGCGTAAACTTATGCGTAAATGTTTTCCAATGAAACTTAATCCAATTTTTTGCATCTTCCTGAAATCGATGTGTTTGCAATAATTACTCACTAAACCGAATACCCATTCGACACAGACACGATTTTCACTCGTTGCTTTGTTGAAGGCTTGCTGACCAGGTGTAAGATTATAAGGAGCTTGAAGATGTAAGCTCAAGAGATGGGCTGGGTTTCCATATATGCAGAGAAATTGTCCATTAGATCATGCGACTTGCTGAAGCTGTTGAAGTAATCCAGACTCATATAAAATGGTACTGTCACGCCTGCTTCCCTCGTAAGGCCCAGCCAGGTTGGCTATCATCCCATTTGGCAAAACAACAGACTGGAACTTCAGAGCATGTACCCTCTTATGCCCATTGTACACTATTATCTGGTTGGTGTCAGGTAAGGAAGTAAGTATATTTTATAATATTACTAGCAAAATAGTATAAAAGTATAAATATGAAATCATAAATAAAATGTCACCCATACATTATCCTTATACTAGTGCGGCATGGAATATTGAAGGGTCTAAAACGTCTCTATTTACGTAATATTATTCCCCATACAAGGATAACATTTAAACAATAAGAAAATATTATTTCGTAAAATTGAAGATTGCATAGTTATTTTAGTACAGATAAATATTGTTTTCTCTCTTCTGTCTGTATATTTACATGTTACCAGCTAATTTGAAGTCTGAACTAAGACCATTCCACAATTGTGGTCCTATGTATGAAAGAGCCTTTTGTCCAATACTTGACAGTCTAGTAGGCTGGTTAAGATTTGGGTTCCGCTTCTAGTGTAATGAGTGATACTTTTTGCGGAATATATATCACACATATATGCTGGGGAGAGATTATTGTAAAATCTGTACGCACTAACACATACACATTGGTTAAATTATCTACAGTTGGGAGCCAATTTAGACTTTTGAATTCATCCAGTGCCAATGTGAGTTCTGTTTTCCAGATTTAAACAAAACCGAATACATTTGTTTTGTGTTATCTGTATTTTTAAGAAAAATTATTTTTCAAGTTTGAATACCAAGCTGAAAATGCATAATCGAAATGTGATTAGATCAAAGCGTTGCAGAGAGCTCTGCAAAAATTAGAATCCAAAAAGGATGGTTTTCTATAAAGAAATTTCTTCAATCTACCATTAATTTTGCCTAATTCTTTAGAGGCCATGGATTCACCAGAAAGACAAACATTTAGTATACATACTAGATATGTTATTTCAGAGTATTATTGGAATCTTTAAAATGAGCAGCGCGGTGTTTTCCTAGGGAAACTTTAGCCTCGGGACACGGTGTTTTCCCTTTCCGATGGACTTCGATCATGCTAATGTGTAGCGTAGAAAATCTGATTGGTTTGCTATGACGTAATTTTTCAGAAAGCACTTCAATTGACTTGATTAATGTTAGTAATATTGAATCCAAGAAGTCACTTGAAGTCACTTGAAGAGGTTAGCTAGTTTGCTATACTTTGTCGCTGTCGAAACGCATTTATTTTGCTATGTTATCCTTTTTATAGTAGTGAGAGAAACATGTGAGCTAGCTCGCTGGAAAGTTTTGTATAATTTAGAGCTAGCTAACTTACAAAAAGATAGCGTTTTCGAAGCATTTTGCTATCTACACCCTCCATCGCCATTTTTACCCCCTATTGAGCTATATTTTCCCTCTTAAATACCATAAGACCAATTGTAACAAGTAGTAGAATATCTCCCCTAGCTTCCCTGGTTAGCTAGATATAATTTGGAACTAGCTAAGTACCTCAAACATAGCGGTTTTGAAGTAAAACCTAGCTAACTACTATCACCATTTATTTCTAGGTTTTAGCTATCTTTACCTCGTGCAAATGTTGTGAGTGAAAGGTCTCTCATACACCCTGGTGAATGTTGGATAATTTGGAGCTAGCTACCTCAAAGTTAATTAATTTTTAGACCTGTATAACCCAACGAAACATTGAAAATTTATAAGGAAATATTTTTTTGCCACGACTGTGTCTAAAGCATACTTTTCTATCTTTCCCATATAGAATCAATGTGCACGTGTAATTTCTAACCATTTAGAACTAGCTAACTACTCAAAAAGAGAAAATATGTGAAATGTTGACATTTCAACTGTAATTCACTTATCGCATAAACTTTTGTATTTTTCAGCTATAACTATATAGCTCTATAATCGCAGGAATTTATTTCAAAGTTTATTCATCCTGCTTCATATTCATACATGCATACAGTTACTAAAATACAGTACATTCTATTTGGAATAAAAATAACTGATATCCAACGTTCACGATGTTTACTAACTCATAAGAATACAAGGATTGTGTACTACGAATAAACCTGAACACACAGCAAGTGTATACGAATAAACCACAACAAACAGTTCGTTTAATTTAAACCTCGTTTTCGAGCATGATTACAATGACTGAACGGAAAACATTGTCTATTTTGTTTAAAAGAAAAGATAATAATGAAGTACATAAATGTACTTATATTAACCCTATTTGTACCGAGTAGGCGCTTCAGAAGCGCGCCACCAGCATTTCTTTTATCGGGCGATTCTAAAATATTTGTCGCGTTGTATTAAGATTTTATGACTTTTAATAT
>JANTOQ010388684.1:0-21570 GCA_027564595.1 Bythotiara depressa
ATGAAAGTGAGCTTGCTGGGTCAGTGTTGCATTTAAAAGTCTATGGACTTACAGAGCGTTGCAAACACATCATCAAAGTGCTTGTGATATTGGGAGAAAATAATCTAAGGTGGATGACGACAAGTAAATTTAATGTAGTCGGTAGGTTTTATAACAATATATATATATTTGTGATTAGATTATTTGTTACTCTACGCCACAAAGTTCGTAATTTCCACTATTTTAAGATATGTTAGTTCGAAACAAAACATGGATTGTGTCTCAATTGGTAAATAATCTATATTACATACTACAAATCAATACAGACTTGCAAAGGAGTTGAGTAAAAACCTGAAGTAACAGATTGGGATAGGCTTTATGCTTAATAGTATTGTATATTGTAATTATTTTACCAATCAGAGCGTATTTCTTAATAAACATTTAGCTGCTACTCTTCATACTCTTACCCGTATAATCTTTAATATTTAACCAGTGATGCCTGCTAATGCCAACAAGCTTGTCTCTCAAAGCAGCTTTTCTATCTAGGAAGCGAGTTTTGACAATTACTGGAGAATATTAAATTTAACCATTAAAAATATTTGGTTGACCAAATAATCACAATGCGCGTACAGTACAGCACATTACATTATTAACTGGCAGCCATTTTGAGGGCAGTACAGAAAATACATAATGTTGATTGGCCGAATCACCATTCTCACGTGACCAACAAGGCGTTGGTACAGGCCCCTACCGATATTAAAATATGAACATAAACAAACATATGAAATGCGAACTTTGCCATGCGACAGATTTACATAAAATTTGTGGGTGTAAATAAAGGTTGGAATATTTACATACAGGAGGTTTTAAGTGCATTCTGGTCAAAGTTATTTGCATTCATTTGTTTACAAAACACAAAACACAAAATTGTTTTAGTTTTTATGACATGGTTGTCATGTTGATTTGTCTCACTGATCTTATGGCCCTTTTGTGAAAATGATATGAAAAATCTAGACACGCACTTTACAACGCAATATTCTAACGACATCTTATCGTTTTCCTTTGAATAGGGGTATTGAATTTAGAATAATAGTCAAAACGCGGTTTATACGGCTGGTAAACAATATATTGCACTTCCAGCTTCGCTATTAAATATATTTTGTATGTGTTAAATGGTGAAGGAACATTTATGCAAAACGTGTGTCGAAAAAAATGAAAGAACGATGAGGATGCCATTATTAAAATTTGCAAGTGAAATTTATTATGATATTATTCGTGATTATGGGTAACTAAAGGAAAGAAACAAGTTGTAAACAAATACCAGAAGAATCTAAAAGCATTCTCTAAGGTTTACTAGAACTAAAAACATGTTTTTGCATGTATAAATATTTAACACATAGATCTGCATTTATGGTTTGCACATGTAAACATATAATAAACATCTAAAACTACAACATTTCAACACTACAAAACGTGAAATGTAGCAATCATTGATAAAGCGCGTAAACCTTCTTTTTTTCTCTGGTTGGACGTAAGTAATTCCAACAAAATATGGTTAATTTTTGACTGCGTCGAAATAATTCCCACTAAAACTCAATTATCCAAGAATTTACATCACTCGTACAGTTTTTCGCAAATATTCACCTATAAGAAATCCTTTCCATTGTTCAATTTTTACACTAATTATAGAAACACACCTTTATTTACTTCTCTTAGTACAAGTGAAAGAATTCTTATTATAATAATTCTTTATCAATGCAAAACGCTTACTTTCACTTTGTTTTTTGACAGGAGGATGAAAATACGGACCAAGGTGTCTAAACAAATACAAGCCGTAATAAAACAGCATGCTCTCTGGATATACTTGCTAGAAATGTAGATACTAGCCAAGGAATGGATTTCATAATGCGTAACGTCGCAGTGCTTTTGTCCCCCTTTTTCACTTCCATAATTTCATTATTAAGGTACTTTAATCAAATGGAGTAAGCTTAAAGACATGAAAAAACCGAGTATTATAAGACTAATTTTTCAACCTACCATGAATTGTTGGTCTTGCCTCGTTAACTTCCTGCGTGGGACTATAAATAATAAAACAATGAACACCCTTTAGCTCAAATGCAACTGCATATTAGTTATGTATTAACTTTCTGGAAGGGACCCTATACTTAGGGGCACTAGTATTCATACTTATAATGACTTTCAGTTAACTCATTTTTAAAAGCCTGGACATCTATATGATACACATTGAGGACTTTTTACAACTCCATAAATGCTATATTTTGGTAAACTATACTTTTACTTCACCATGGTAGCATGAAGAAAAACATGTACTTAATTGAAAGATGAACATTCTGAACAATATTAATCTAAGGAGCAAACTTGGTATTAATATTATACCTGCAAACATTTGTTTTATTTACTCACTTGTTGTGTTTTCAAATTAAGGGTACTTTGGCATGTAGATGTCGTAAGGCTCTCTTATACCTGTTATCAGTTGTAGCCAAATATTTAACTCCAACGTTTCACTTCTCTGTCGTGGGTCCCTTAAAACTCTCTGACGTCAAAAATATGTCTATTACACAAAATCGCGTGGGTGGAATTTGCTTGTTTGTTTTTTATTTCGGTCTATACAGACAATAATGTGAAGAGTTGTTGGTCACTTTGTAATTTTTATCCACCTAGAAATTATTTAATAACTCGTGAAATACAATAAACCCAAAATATTCAGCACACGCGATTTGTTTTATAGTGTGTGCAGTCACAATGAATCAGAATCCAATAAATGTAACAAAAGTTGGAGCAACATGGAGCATATTAAAGAGTTGAAAAATGAGTTAAAAATGCCATTTATCCAGTGCGATTTTTCCATTTAAAAAAAAAAAAATATATTATTTTTAATTGATAATTAGAGTTTAACTATATATCTACCAGCTTATAAATTAGTATTGTTTCAATTATAGCTAAGAAGGAGAATTTTCCAATTTTCCAATTTTCCAAACTAAACATAAAAGGATTCAGGTGCCCTTAACACAAAATAGATCAAATTTAATTGCATTTTCTTATTTATTTGAAATATATAACATGCGATTTTCGCTTAAACATCGATGGCTCTACTGAATAGCTGTGATTATAGAAAATGCTAAATTATTCAATTAATTTCGAAAGCATTTACAGGAATTTCACAATGGTTGCTGGCACATTTTTGCCGAAACCATTTACTTTTTATTGTTTAAATAACCACTTTGAGCAGTAGAATGCTTTCTGCAATTAATTTCGCAACTTTGCAACTTTCTGACTCAATTAAGTAACAATGCTATTTGAGCACACACCTATTCTTAGGCACTCTTGGCTTGTTTGTGGTCATTTGAAACCAATAAGTAGGCTTTTTGGTCATGTGGTTTTGAAAGATCATGTAACACTTTTTGCAAGTTTATCGAGTTTTCTCATGGAGCCGTTATTGTATTTACTATATACGTGTATAATACTAATATCATAAAATAATAATAGGTGAGCTGTACCTGCAAGGTATTTTCCATCCCCGAGCAGGTTATGTCATGCTCAGGCGTGCAACTAGAAGAAGAAGCATACTTTTTTCAGAATCGTTACAGTTCTTCATTAAATTTTTTGGAAATAAATTGTAAAATGAATCGAAACTCTGGGTTTATCTATGTCTACACAATAAACAGCAGTTATTAAATTCTGATTTCCATTCAGCAGGACCCCAGTAATTTACAGTAATGAATTTTTAAAAATCATATAACAATATTTCATATCATAAAATAACTTTAAATTGTAAGATATAATAGGAAATATAATAAGTATATAGTAACAGTTTTAACCGAGACAATGTGAAGTTAAATATATCCCGATAGTTAGGCCTATGGATTAAGTATGTATAAAAGTTACTATGTTTTGACCATGGACATAACTGAAATTGCATTTTATAAGCCAAACAAGTTTGAGATTTTCATATTTTGGGCAAGGAATAAAAATCGCCTTTTTAATAATAACTAACGCATGGAAAGAAAAGATCTGTGCTCATAGATATCCTTCTAATACCAAAGTGTTTCATAATTTTATGTATCAATTACATGGTTTGCAACCACTTTACCTGAAAATATCAAATTTGATACAGCTAAAATAATAAAAGCTTGACAAATACAATGTACCATATTTTGATCCAATCATGCCCCTAATTTAATTAATCTAAATTGCAAATGTGCGTTCAAATGAATATTAATTTAAAGAACAACAACTGTGAAGATTTATTTCCTTCTTTCAGTTATTATTAGTACGCCAAATGTGGGTAACTCAGAGGGCCAATATAGCATTATTTTGTCCCGTTTTGGTTTGGGATTTACTTTTGAGAGTACGAGCAATATTTTCCATATAGTTCCTAGATCGGTTTATTTAAAGTGTTTACTAATGTCACCATAAAAATATTATACTTTTGCAGTCTTCAAACTGCAACATATAACAGCTGTAAAATATAGTTGACATAATCTTTGGCATTCTTCCAAATGTGGGCCTATTTTACCCATATTTATGATATTATATTAAAAATAATTGTATTTTTTTATGGTCTATTAAGGTGACTGACATATTTTACAAATTTGAAAATTGTCACGACAGTGTAAAGTTATGGACATTTTAGTGATCTAAATGATTAATTAAATTTCGGAGATTACTTTATATGTTAATCAAGGAAAGTAGTTTTAAGTACCGAAACAAATATAAGGAGACCTAAATACATTTTGTGCTTCAATAAACTAGAAATCCATCTGGAACCATGAGAAACTCCATTTTTAAGCCAGACATGACTTACCGCAATTATACAGTGCTAACTGGATTTTATTTTCAATTTTTGGAAATAAAAAATATATACAAACTTTGGACAAGCAGACATTAAAATATATTTAAAGATAATATTCGTTTATATAAGGCTCTGCGTGTTGTTTGGCTTTAGAACAATATCTTTATTCAAGATTTATTCAAGTATATTATGATTTCAAATTTGATTGACATATTCAAATATAAATAAATCAATCCTAAAACTTGTTTGGTTATTATTTAACAATGAAGTCTAAAATTTTTGCCTTAACCCTAATTGGTATAGGACATACCAATCAGGGGATTGATTGGAATGGGAAGGGGGCTTAATCGCCCCCTTAACATCTCGGAAACTACAAATGCACGCGACTTCAAACTTGGTGTGAGTAAAGACCATATCTAGTAGATTAATTTTCACTAATAATTCTTTGCTGGCCTCATCAAAAATTAACCAAATATTAACGTAAATTGAATGTCAATATATTTGTTTGCACATTATAATTCAATGTTTATAATATACCAATAAGAAAAATGTTGTCGGGTGACTTTGAGAAAAGGTCAATTACAGCAAAAATATTATTATTTTTATTTTATTTTTCAGGAAATGTAGGTAATAGATAAAAACTAAAAGTCACAAAATGTATTACACAGGAAGGAAAAAAAGTTATGAGAAAAAAACTGTGGAAGGGGGGGGGTTAGGATTAAAACCTATGGATTATTTGAGAACGAATAATTTTTGCTGATCTGTGGTTGTAGTAATCATTTTACACAAAGAAGAATAAATCTTGCTCCGGGCAAGGAGATTATCTTTAAACTCCTTGTAAAAGGCATATTGATGTATTTAAGAAAATAAATAATTCCATCAGTATATTCTCTACATTATACTAGTAAAAATTTGCAAACCTTATTGCTGAATAACTTTCTGCAGCTAGAGAGTGATCTAGATAAACAAGAAAATAAAACAAAAATAGAACATATTATTTATAAAATGATTTGATTGATTTTAAATGAATTACAATCTTTATTGGCCCTAATCACTAGTAAATAATAACTAAAAGACTTACAGTAAGGTGAGTGAGTACACAGTTAACGTTATTATGCAAATAATAATTTCCAAAGGGTATAATTTGGAATATTTAGTAAACACAAAGGTCCAAAATCCAAACTTTAAACATTGTAAATTTATTAAGAAAGTGTGATTTGTCACCGTATAGGTAAATAAAATAAAAACTTGGGATTATAAATAAAATAAATTGTTGATAATAACTAGTAATGACTAAAAATAATTTTTGTTGTTGACAAGACTAAAAAGAAACTACTAGTTGTTATTTGTGTGTGCAAATGTTTATCACTCGTAAATACATGTACTACAGTATTGTAATTGAATGTAATAGAGCATAGATTTTTATTATTTTATTTTATTACCTTCATCTAAAGCATTGCTAAAATCCGTAGTTGATCCTGGGAGGATTATTTTATCAATGCTATCAGCTGTTTTGCCTTTGAAGAAGGACACAGTTTTTAACCATGCAGCATTAACGTGTTCAATAATTCTTTCATCGTTTGAAGTAATTATGTCCAAACATAAGGCAGCTGTTGTGTAAGAAGTTTGTACATCTTCGCAAAGTGTGACTTTAAAGGAGTAAGTACCAAATACTTTCTTCATATAACAATCAATTTCTGTACTGAGTGTATTTAGATTTGGGAGAATTTCATAAATGCTTTTCTTTTCCGCATCTGACCAAGGTGTTTTAATAACTTTAGAAAGTACATAACTTATATGGACACAGCCTACTTTTAAACGTGAACAATTGATGGCTAATTCTTGTGGTAGTTTATCAGCCAGCACATATTGCATTCCTTGCTTAAGTAACGTTGCCAAAATTTCGCATTGATGAGATGATTGGTCTCTGTAACTTTCTGGCAATTTCTCAGAAACAATATCAATGCAAACTAGAATATACAGTGCAGGCTGCCATGCTGGTAATATTTCAACATTAACATTTGAAATTTGAAAATCATTAACTTTATTGTAGTCCAGTTCCGTTTGTATAATAGTGAGAACAACTGCACGGTAGGAACGAATGAAAATTTGCATATCTTGGGAATATAAGTCTAAAATATCTAATTCACATTTTCCAACATTTTTCTGTGATCCATACAACTGAAGTTTTATTGACTTCTTACTAACAGCACGATTCTCTAACTCAAAGTTAATATCCTAAAAATAAATGTTTACATAAACATTACATTTATAATTAGTTAGCAAAAATGCATGTATTATTTATTTGTTCCTTCCGTTCAAAATGACTTTAAAATAAGCAATGAAACAGGACCAAAATATTTCTCAAAGAAAAATAATGCAAAAAAGGGGGAGTAAGCAACGGTAGAAATTAAATAAAAGCAGATAAACATGGGAACATTTTTGTAAACTTGATTAAAAAATAAAAAATGTATTCATATATGGTTCATTGGAAATAGCACAGGAAAAAGAGCAAGCAGCGGTACACATCATTTCGTTTTGAAAAGTGGATACCAAAATATGTTAAAGATATGGATGTTGTCATGATTTGACGTCACGAAATAGTTTCCTTCCAATAACTCTTGATTCGTCTAATTTGGAACTATATCCAATAGTTATGAAAGAGATTTAACCATACTTAGGGTGGGAGGGAGGGTAGAGTAACCCACCCCTCTGTGAACATTTTGTAAATTATCTGATTGTCCTTATCGTATGACGCTGAAATTTGGTGAAATTATTATTTTATATCGATATACTATTTTGCAAAGTTTTGATTATTTCGGCGCCACTTAGCAATCCTTTGACCCCTAAATACCAATTGAAACAATCCAATTTCCATAGCCTAACCTACTTGCTTCCAGAAACTGGAAACAGAATTAAAAAAAAAATTCCAGTCAAAAATAATGGAAAACATAGAAAACCTTAAAAACTCGCTACATAGATGGAAAAAATGCAAACGTCAACAAAAGCTGATAGAGGTTTGGAAAGTAGAAGGTTATGGCTACCATCCTACCAATTGTCAAGAATATAGGACGTTCCAATCAAATTTTAAGGGGGTAATTTTACCCCCCACCCCTTTAACGTATATAAAAAAGCCCACCCTAAATAGGGGCAAGAAAAAAATAGTTAAATTTTTTCTTGCAGTTGCCTGACTACAACCAAATGTTTGAAATAGTACATTTAAAAAAAAATTATCTTTTATTTTTACGTTTTATTTCATCCTGCATGCATTCTTGTACCCATGAGAACATATTTTTTAATTCACTTTTTGGTCTATTTTGTCTATTATTATTGCAAGTGACATCATGAAAATCAAGCATATTGAAATTGTCATAATGACCTATTGGTCTATTGTTCTATAACAATAATTAAAGAAAGGCCATAGTTTCAATATATTTTTCAAAGTTGAATAAGGTCTTCCTGGAAAATTTATTTGTACAAAGTTTGGTGAAATTCGACCAAGTAGAAAATAAGTTATTGCAATTTTAGTAATTTTCTATTGTTTTATTTTTCTAAAACATTTGCAAGACAAAGGATATTTACTTGGAATTTATTTTTTAAATTTTAATTAGGTACCCTCGTGTTCATAACATGTACAAAGTTTGAAGCAATTTGAGTGAATATAAACATAATTATAGCAATTTAAAATATAACTATATTTCTAATGTTTTAAATCAATATAGAGACAATAAGTGATTGTTTCGAAAATAAATTTGGATTTTTTGTTACTGTCTGTGTTCATGTAACATTTGTGGACTGTTTCAATCAAATTGATTCACTACAAAAGATATTAGAACGGTAGGGCATTTTTTTCCCTCCCCCAAACAGAATATGCTTCCCAACTATCCCAAATAAAATGCAATCCTGATGAGACAATTAAATACCCCGTCGATGACTTAACTTCGGTTAACGACGTCGGCGGGGATGAAGAGCCACTATATGCTGTGTATATGCCCCAATATCGTTAAAATTCTCCGTTACCTACCTACTTTCTTACTTGCTTGCTTGCTTGCTTGCTTGCTTACTTACGTGGACCCTGTTTATATTATCAGAAATGTCTACTTTAAAAATTAATTTTTGTAATACTTCTTCAGAACTGGGCTTGCGATTAATTCATGGAACTATTATAAGATAAATATGCAAACAAGTAAAAAATTATTCTACTTATAACATCTTTAGAAATCTCTAAACAATTACAGCTCATGATGGCTGTTATTGGCCATCAATCTTCAAGTGAAAATCGCTTCTTATTTCAGTCTAATCAACAGATGATTTACTTGTTTCTTAACAACTGCATAATTTCAAAACATTCCACGGGGTATTTTTGTAAATAAATTAAATCTTTCTTAATATAGTGAATTTAATAAATGCAACGGATCATTTGTCACTACCGGCATTAAAATAACCAAACTCCCCAATTAGTACAGGAAACAAAATGAATAAAAAGCCATCTAATTGCCAGCCTCTTTTTCATTAAACTTCTAAACTATAGACCCTGAAATAATCTCGGAAATATTTTAGCTTCAGCTATGTTACTATAGACCGTGCACAATCATTCACAAGAGGGGAAAATCGTATTTTAACCCTACCAATACTGGGCTTTTTTTAGGTTTATTTGACTGTCCCCCCCCCCCCCCTGATATCTCCAGAAGTAAATATTATCTTTCCTTCAAACTTATTAGAGTTGTGTACCACTTACTTATGAATAATTTTTCATGATATGTTTTTGCAAATGTCAGCATTTTTTGCTGACGTCGTCATTTCTGAAAGTACCATCGCTATTTTCGTGATATTTTGATGATTTATGTTGATCGTATTTTTTATTCACTATAAGGTTACAACAAAAAGCTACTGGCGATTCCTGATTGCCACGAAGTTTAGATAAGATAAATGGACCTTTGTGTTTCGTAACTTACGTACAACTGGCGCCAAAATATGTAAAAAAAACATTTTTTAATTTGAAAATATCGAAAATATATATTGTTTCTCCAAGAAAATGTCATTTGTCAGTTATATTTTAGAGATATGTTACGCAGTGGATGATGTATGTGAAGGACAATAACAATATGACGTAACAAAACGTCTAAAATTATAATTGAGCTGCCAAAAGTACTACAATTAAGAAACAGATGGCTTAGTTATGGAGCAGGGGTTAAAAAGAGAATAATCACTCAATTGTTTTTATTCTTAGAAAAATAGAAATCAAAAAATTATTATGGGTTGTTTCAAGAAATTACCAGTAGACAACGAAGCAGAAAAGATACTGATTTGAAATTTTCTGAAGTTGTGTCCCGTATATAGAAACTAAAGGTCATAAGGTTTCAAGGTCATAGCATTTCTACAAAAAAACATTTAAAATGTTATATAGTTAATATTTTTGCCAAACTTAAAGCCAGCAGAAAGAACTCATTAGTACCCGACATGGTTTCTTGTGTGGGGTTTACGACATAAAACGTCTCCCCATATGCTACACAACAAAACTAAAACAGGACGTTCTTCGTTCGGTACATTCCATAGCATCTTAAAAGCTAAAAAATCATTTTTTCCCCTTACATGCAATTTTGCTTTACAAGTCACAATTTGTCCTTTTTCAATTATTATATTTACAGATTACTATCTTCTTCTGCAATTTTTTCAAAGACATTTTCTAACTTTTACTTTCTATTGCACTCTGTAAAAATATTAAAACAGTATCAAATAGCTGAGTAAATCAAACTTACCTGAGGTGAAGTGGTAGCGTGTTTGAGTCTTGTCGAGGCACGATCACTTTGATGGGTAGTTTTCTGCTGTCTGTTAAAAAGAATTATATAGTTATTAAGCAGAAACACCATTTTATTACACATGCTGTCTATTTATCTCAATCTGAATAATTTCGGATATAAAGGGGAAATATAATGGAAAATCTAATCCTTCTACAGAAATTGAATTTGCAATAAAATGTTACCAGGAATATGTCCATGAGGCCGCTATGGTGGGTCCGAAGAGCCAAAAATTGTCAGGATACCTATGTCTCCGTATTGGTGGGAAATGTAATTCCCCTTGTTTAGAAATATTTATTCGAGTACTATTTTTTGTAACAATACGTAAATTTGTACCGCAAAATTGTAGCTTGGGATTTGCAACGCCGCAATTTTTTCCACTTGTGGTACGGTCAAAATATGTATTTCTTGGACCTTGGCCTCTTAGTCCCTACGCCCCTGAGTAAGTATCTTGAAAGTAATCTGATACAAACATCACAACGAAACAGAAGAAACACTAAGACGGAATTTAATACATTTCAATGAGTACACGAGGTGGTATGAAAATATTTGTTTTTAAAATGCACTACATCCACAATATAAAGAAAAGCAATTTGTAAAGAAGAAAACACCAGTCATATAATATAACGTACTACAATCCTGGAAATTAATTATGACAATTTTTGACGTTTTATATACCCTTGTATAAAAATTGATATTACTACCACAATATATGGGGTATATATAAAAATATAATAATGTACACACGATGGCAGAGGCAGGGAGAGAGCATAAGAGTGGTGTGGGAGAATAGATTATATAGAATCTAGTTGAATGTAGATCACTATAGGACTTATATGTTTTATTTAAAATAGTAATTGATATTTTGTACGAGTATACGGTATTTTTGTAACTTTGTTTATTCAAATTTAGAAAACTAAATATGCCACCGAAAAACTTGACTAAGGTTTTGAACTACTTGATACAAAATTTAAGAAATGCCACTTCAACTCTCTAATGAAAATAAAGTGTTAAAAGATTTAATATTAAAGGAAGTAAGAGACATGATTACGAACGAAATAAAAAATGAAATACAAATTGTTCCTATAATCATAAGATTAGTTTTTCCACTCTTACAAACAAATATTTTAGTTTGTAAGTAGATCTACATCAAGCGTGACTTCACAAAGTATTTATATAAAAATCTCTAAACCAATTACCAAATCCCTACTCTCATTATCCACCTATAATGATACGATGTTTATATTTTACTTTCTATTATTTAAATGTGAGAAATATGACATGCTGCTTGACTTTCTGTTTCTCGACAGGATATTGTGTTATGTGTTATATTTGTTTCATAGAATTCAGGTCTCATTGAGTTAATGTGTTACACAAAGACGATGTCAAAGAATATAAATATCATATGCTATGGGAACATTGTACAGAGCATGCATAGGAATGTTTAATTGTTATAAATGTGCTAACAAATATAAAAAAATCAACTCACAAGATTTTTTATATCGATTAATAACTATTCTTTGGATTTGATTATCTTCACTATCTTACAACTACTTAATAAACTTTCTCGTTTTTAGCACTAGAATTTTAAGATTTCAGAGCTACAATAATCTTTAGAAATAATGTCTTATTTTTTACCGAAGTTGTATTGCTTTAATGGAACAATAATTCGTTATCTAGGTTATGAAGATATTTATACAAACCCAGGTCCCACAATCCAAATATTTATATTTGTCTTTGGAATTTAAAATGTATTGCAGCAGAAAGTTTTGAAAATAGTCGTTACAAAATTTGACTCGGAAAAAATAGCATAAAGCTGAAATTTAGCCAGATGACACAGAAACCTATGCAGATTCACCTAAAACGTGCCCCATTGGGAAAGTATATTTTTAGCTAATATATTCAAAATGGCGGATTCATCACAGGATAAAAATTCAATGTCGCCAAAGATGGTCACGTGATAGCTCATTTGAAAGATAGTTTCATGCTGATCAAAGCTTATAAAAAGACCTAATATTGAAAATGAGGTATTTTAGTTTTAGGAGCCCCTATTTGACTTGGACTGCCCAGTGACGTATAATTCGAATTTATTTTCGAACATCAGGAAGGCATTGCGCAGCTCCTTGATGTTCACTGTTGTGGTGTGGAACAAATGCACAGAGGTCACTGGATAAAGGATCTCACATTTGGTGCATTAGCTGAACTCTATGTTGATATGTTCGCAGACACTATGATTCATGCTTCATTATCTGCGATGGATATGAAAGTGTAACAAGTAAAGCTAATGAGCATATACGAAGAGCTGGTAGTGCTCCAAATTGTCCAATGGTTGATGTTGCTGAATGCAACAAAGTATGCCACACCCATTATTGATTCCTGAAGAATGATTCCAACGAAGCTGATCTCATTTTAAGCTCATCACAAAGAAACTCAAAGAAGCCACAATCCACAAAGCCACAATCTGCAAAGGTGATGCCGATACAACTATTGCTGCCACTGCCTTGTATGTTGCAGCAAAAGATGAGGAACCTGTGGTTGAGAGCATATTCTTTTTATTCACGTCAGGTCCGGGTGTGACACAACAAAGGCTCCTTTTGGTAAAGGAGAGAGACGAGGTTTCTTAAATTGGTGAAGAAAGGCGAGGTAATGAAACAGATCTCAGAAATTACGAAAGGCGTTTGGGCAGATAATGAAAAGATTGGTAATGCAGGAATCGAAGCATTTAGGATCATTTATGGTCGAAACGAGGATAATACATTGAACAAACTCAAGCAAGTATTGTCTCTCATCATACTGTTTTGTTTCTTTGCATTTGCCTATTTATTTTGAACGATTTGCACAAACACGGAAATTGTTAGTGTACTGGCAATATCTAGGCAAGATAGGGTCTTTCTAGAGACATGTAGATTTGTCTACCAAATTCAGAAATTGTATAATTCACACGAAAGTTATTTTTTAGTCATTTCTTTCCCAGTTTGGATATCTTTTATACTACATCAAAAAAACTTATTTCCCGGATACACATGCAGGCATACATGTACAACAAATGAGTCAGTGATATAAAAAGTACCTTGGCATGTTCTACAAGCGCAGTTGGGAACCTGAGAAAATGGCCCCTAGTGAAAGAGCAGAGTATTATCATGCGTTAAGTGTTCACTTGCAAACCATCACTTGGAAGTCACTCGATGACGAATTCCAACTACAATCCGAAGAGTGGGGCTGGAAACAAGATGGAACAATTTGACACCAAAAACAACTGACATGGACGTAGCACCAGAAAGTATGATGAAAGTTGTTAGTGCAAGTCAACTTAGAGAAAGCAGTGTGATTCAAACTTGTGCACATGTCGAAAACTTGGAGTAAAGTGTTTACAAACATAACATGTGCAGAATGCAGAGATTATTTGAATAAAGAGATACGTGTGATAACAGGCTATTATTCTCCCACAGTTCAGAACACTGTTAACATGCTATGAAGAACTGGCTGGTCATTCACAGTTGTTTATGGCGGTATAATCATTACAAAATCTAAGATAGATTTACAACATTCAGAACTAGGAAAGGGGCAACCATTTACATTATTATAAAAGAGAGGGGAGATAAAAACTATTACCTTAATAGCTCCATGGATATCTATTAATTCATATAAAAAACTTGTCATAAAATTTTGTTTTCAGGAAAAATATAACGATGTTTACTCGAGTAGCGAAGAAGACGATTACGACCAAGATGGAATGGCCATCTGGCCAAATTTCAGCTTTATACTATTTCTTCCGGGTTAGGGCACTACTTAGGCTCCAACGACTGGACTAAAAATGTACTTTTTTAGAATCTTTATGTAGCAACACTTATATTTGTTATTATTTGCCTATCAGAGATGTTTTGGAATTATTCCCTATTAGGCGGCGATCTAAGGTTATGTCTTCCATGTTACTCATTAATACTATGTGACCATGCCTCCGATACTAAACGAGGGGGTGTCTGTGTATATTATAAAGACTACCTTCCACTAGATACCAAATATATTACAACCTTACGTAATGAGTGCTTCATAGTTTGTGAATTAAAGATTAATAACAAGAAATATTGTATAGCTATTGTATATCGATTACCTAATCAATCGATAGCAGACTTTGACGACTTTATAATTTCATGGGAACAAACTATCTTTAATATTAACAAAAATAATCCATTTATTTCTATTTTGATAGGCGATTTTAATGCTAGAAATAAGAATTGGTGGGATGGTGGTAATAATGTGGGGTTGGACTTATATGATATTGCTTACCGTTTTAATTTAACTCAATTAATTAACAGTCCTACCCATATACATCCCAATTCGGAACCATCGTGCATTGATTTGCTATTTACAGCACAGCCGAATCTTTTTACAGAAAGTGGTGTTTACGAGTCGCTGTTTGAGAGGTGTCAATACCAAATAATATATGCAAAAATAAATATGGAATTATGGTTTTCTCCTCAATATAAGCGTCTTATCTGGAATTTCTCTAAAGCAAATGTGCGTCTTATTAAAGAAATGCTTTCCAAAGCGTTTTGTGAAATCTTTGATGGATATGGAACTAATTCGATTCTCCCCTTTTCGTATCACGCACTTAACTGGGATTCAAAGTTAAAATAAATCAAACAATACTACTTTTTGATTACCTGCATTCCTCGACTCCATTAACCCATTCACGCATAGTCATAACTCCTGGTTATATTAAACTTTCCACTCGAAACCTTTAAAATTTTATGATTAAAACCAGGCATCTTATCATAATTTATTTTTCATAATATTTCCAATAATTAACCCGATAGAAAAATAAAAGTAGCAAAGAAATGACCAATGATTTAATTCCTTTCCTGGGGCACTGTGCATTAATTAAAGTGTTAAGTAAAACTTGGATTTCCACGTACTGAAGAGTTTCCATAGAATTAATCTTTAACAACTGAAATTATGCTGATAAAGACAAATGTTAATTTTTTTTCAATGGGAACCCAATTATTTGATTCCTTTCCGGAGACACTACATAAAAGGATTTGTTTCGACCAAGAGAAATACCCTTTAACGCTATTTCATATGGAGGCTTTTTTGCCATATCTCCGCGACAACGAAAATGAATTCAGATCTGGTTGCTCCACCATCTCCCAGGTACTAGCTTTGAGATGAATCATCGAGGGTGTGAGAAATTACCATCTACCTTCAGTTATGGTCTTTATAGTCTTCAGTAAAGCCTTCGACTCCATCAATCATCAAGTGATGTTCAAACTTTTATCAACATATAACATATCCAAAAGACTAGTATACGCCATCATGCTTACGTATGAGGACCTCAAAGCAAAAGTCATATCACCGGATGGAGACACCGATTATTTTCAGATCTTTGCTGGTGTCATGCAAGGTGATACTCTTGCACCATATATTTTCGTGGTAGTTCTTGACTATGCAATGAGGTAAGCTATAGAAGGGAAGGAGGACGAACTTGGATTTACGTTAAGGAGGAGACAAGTCGTAGGATACCAGCGATTTCACTCACAGACCTGGATTTCGCTGATGATATCGCTCTATTATCTGACCATATAGAAAAAGCTATGCAGCTGCTGCAACAGAATGTGCTAAAGCTCTCTGAATGCTAATAAAACGAAAGCGATGTTCTTCAATATACAACAAGAATACATCAGAACCACAGATGGGAAGGAAATCAAGCAGGCTATTGTGTAAGGGACAGGAGAACAGGAATTCAAGTACCTAGCTAGTTGGATTCGTTCCTAAGATAGAGATATGAACGTACGGAAAGCCCTAGCTTGGCAATCTCTAAACAAAATGAAAAACATCTGGCAAAGTGATCTTCCAAAATGTCGAAAACTCCAGATGGTCTCTAACAAAGTCAGAGGAAAAAAGCTAGATGGAACGTACACCAGAATGTTGAGGATGGTTTACAACATCTCTTGGAAGGACAAGATGACAAACAGAGACCTATATGTTGATGTTGAAAAGGTGTCCGATACCATCAGGAATCGGAGACAAATGCTGTGTGGACATGTATACCGTGACAAGAGCTCACCGGCGCAGCAATTGATCACCTGGATACCCAAGCAAGGAAAAGCTACACGTGGAAAGCCGCAATCAACATACATAGACACATTGTTGAGGGATGCTGGACTTGAGAATGTTAAAGATCTGGAAGCGTGTATGGAAGATCGTGTTATATGGTGCAACTATTCATCCCGTCGTCTGCCTGACGTCGACCGGAAGTAAGTAAGAAGTTATTAATTTCTTTGAAACTTTGTGACTTTTAATATTTTTTATTACCTTCACAATGGCACAATTCATTTCTTGCAAAAAAAAATTTCCGGGGGTTATTCCACCTGGTAACCAGGGTGAAACATTTTTTGTGGAATTTTCTGAGAATTTTTATTTATTTTCGTTATAAATTAGTTTTTTGTCGCTTTTAGGTTATTGTGTAATGTAAACATTTTGTAAATTGTATTTAGATTTTAGTTTTAAGGGGTAACTTTGACCTGGGGGTAATTTCTTTTATCCCACAGGAAATTATGTTTTTTCCAAATATTTTTCCTAAACTATAAGCAACCATCTTAATTTCAATTGAAGCACCTCAATAACAAGATTTTACATACAAATTCTTAACACTAGAACTCTTCGAGATCCCAAGAAATATGAAATCGAAAAGACGCTTAGTTTCAGTAAAAATATGCTGACATCAGCACGAAAATCACGTGACTTTAGGCTGCCATTTTTATTTCAAATTAAACACAATACCTAAGAAAACAATTCTACCAAGTGTTAACATCAGACTATTTGTAGAACTTGAATTATGGAAAAATACCAAAAAATGCTGATTTTAGTGAATTTTGCTGACGTCAGCAAAAAGTCACGTGACGTATGGCTACCATTTTTAGCTGAAGTCAACTATTTCAATTAGACCTACCTTCGTACCAAGGTTTGCCCGCCATGTGAAATAAGGGTATACAAAAAGCCCGTGTTAAATAGGGTTAATATGTTTAAAATAGTTCATCACAGCAAGAAGAGGACCTACTATATGTAGAGGTGCGATGTTATTCTAGGTAGTAGAATTCCCCTAAACCAAAATCTTTTACCACTAGTACAATATCTTCGTCTTCAAAGGAGAAGTATGGGTAAAACTTACTCTTTATCTAATTCAACTATACTGCTGTATCGAGAATTATTAACTCCAAGTCGAAACAAAGCTTAAAAGATCATGTTTCCAAATGAGGAAGCACATTTAGTCAGGACTATCGCTAGTTTACTATGGTTAATGCTTCATATTCGTACAATGCGGTTCTCTTGAGGATATGTTTTGTATCAACATACATAAATGTTTAGAGACATTTGTCACAGAGCTACAACTTAATATGTGTTGCTAAAGTTGAACTTGATTTCTTTTCTTGCTGCAAAAACTGTACAAGTGTTAATCATTGTATACAAAAATAACGCTATTGACATAAGTGTTGGAGAATCATGAAATGTGTAGATGTGTTTCAAGTTTAGCTATAGCAATAACATGTTTATATTTTTATTACTAACAATAACATATTATCAGAGCAGCAAAATTATTTTTAAATGGTTTAACCCTATTATAGGGAGGGAGGGAGGTAAAATTACCTACCCCATGTAACTTTTGTTCTACAACTCTAATTTACTGAATATTTGTCTTGATAAGACGTTTACATTTCTGAAAGATCTTTTATAAAAATTCAAAATATGCTGACGTAAACAACTTTTGGGACAAATTTGGGCAAATTTTGGAAAATAATAAAATAGAAGTTATTTCATGTAGAAACAATAAAAACTGTACTACAGTATGTAAATTTGATGTTTAACTAGTTTAGAAATACAAAAATTATAAAATTACTGCTCGTTTGTAGCATAAACATAGATTTTGTATGATTTTTTTACTCACCTTCAGTTGAGAACATATTAAAATGACCAACATCCCTTTGGCACAATTTAATAATTTTTTTACAATTTGTTGATAATTAAAAATATATTAAAATTAAAAGTCACACAATTTCAGCTCAAACTGTCAAAAGGAACTAACGTTGTGACGAAAAAACCGGAGGAGTAGTTAGAATTACCTACCCGCCATAACATAAGGTTAAATGTACTTATTTATTTTCCTTATACTCCAGCACAAATAACTATTATAATACATTTGGTGTTGTTGTTTCCAAGTAGAATAATGTACACAAGCTAATATCCAGTAAGTCTTTTTCAGTTGGGTCAAACAATCAATAATTTTGTGGGAAATAAAACTTTTTCGTGAAAAGACTTGAACATCTTCCACTTAGCACTGTTTCTTTTTCATAGGTCAGTTGAGGTACTGATAACAAAGAATATTTTAAGGTCACTATTATAAGTTTAAACCAAAGCAAAGGACTAGCCTAAATAATCATACAAGGTTAATGTAAAATCAACAAATATAATGTTACATGTTTTTCTTCTTGGTTTCATTATGAAGCAAATTCCACCATACATAGGTTTGCTGTATTATACTCGTAGGGCAATGTTGATCAAGATTTAAAAAGGATATAAAATTAGATGGACTAAATGGGTTTCCCATTATAAAGGATGCTGTTAAACAATCATTCATCCCTTATCCCCGTCAATAATCTACATAAACTGAAAAATGATTTTTTATTAAACGGAAAACATGTCACAAACACATTCAAAATAGAAACACAATATATAAATAAAAAAATTACAGTTCAAAGAACAAATTTGTTTATACCTGTTACCATGTTCCTCATCATCATTTGCAGAAACTATAAAATAAGAGTATTATGAATTGAAAATGATAAAAAATATTATTTATATAAGAAGAGGGGAAAACAAATTCAAACGAGTAGACTTTTATACCATTTTATTACTTCAAATAAGTTATGTTTGCGTACGTTATCAGCTAAACAACTATGTTTGAAAATAATAATTGGTTGAAAATTATAAATATTATATAATTTAATAGATAATGAATATATTTGAAAATTTCTGCTCATTAAAATATAAAATACTTATATCAAGTAAGGATTAATACAAGGCTTGTAACGTATAGTTAACCCCTGATATATATTTGAACATTGCGTTACTTGTTTGAAAATGTGTCACTTATAACAAATAGTTTTGTAACCGACAAGGTACAGTACAATACAGAACTACACAATAATATATTTCGGCCAAAGCATTTCAATTGGGTTAAGATTTGGGCATTCCGCTGGCGTTAGCCAGTATTTGATACCACTTGTTTTTTAGGAAATTTAATGCGTAGCAGATTCTATGCTTCGGATCATTATCCTGTTTAAAGTGATGGGGGTTAGGATATTTTCTCCTCATGAAAGGTAACACTGCAGGTTATAAAATCCCAGGAACATAAAATTATTTAAGCATTATTCCAGTAAAAATTACCATTCTTGTGCTACCATGCCGTGACATACCTGCCCACATATGCACTTTATAAGGATGCTTTAATGTTGATTTGTACTGTGTTAACTTCCCTACCATCCAGAAACTGATCCGCGCATGACGATCTAATCAAACTCTGGATTCGGCAGTAAGTATCACATTTATGTGCCTAGTTATATTGTTATTGCCTGTCTATATAAAACGTTATGGAGGGGTGAGGGTGGGGAAAAATCCCGCCTGGCCCTGACACGCCCGAAAAAGCCAAGGATGAATAGGGTTAAGCAATGGTTAACCGTTGCATATGGAATAGTTAACCATTATATATATATACAGAGAAAAGTTTATTCTGAAATTATGTTTTGCTGAAAGTTGAATAGCACATTAGTATATATAAAATCATATTGATTTATGTTGAATAATACGGATGAGTGTCATTCAGTAAATTTGTCTTCAATACATACCTCAATTAGCCAGACCATTGTTAAAAATCAGATGTATGATGACCGTTGTTACAATCTTAACAACAACATATATATACAGTAAAGAAACCAACTGTGTACGAGAAAAATATCCTACACCATAGTGTTATTCAGTAGATTTTCCTGTAATATTTGCCTCAGTTACCCAAACTATTGTTGCAAGTCATAGAATGTATGATGACCAGTTTTACTGGCATAAATACAACATATTTGCAAGTACAAAGCAGTAGTAAGTTATAAATAGGCAATAAATCTTCATTTATAATTTTTTAAATTTCAGAAACTCCTGGACATAATATGATGGAAATTCTGATAAATTGCAAATATATGTTGGAAATTGTGATTAATTGCACTTATTTATCTTCCCCTTCCCCCATTTCAATGTTGTTTTCTCAAAGTTGACTCACAACAAGCACTTCAATCAACGACATTGATGCAACAAAAGCAACACATTCTGAACTTTTCCTTACCTTTTTATCCAAAGTTGTAGCTACCTAGCTATAATAGGCCTAGGCTTTTGAAATGAATCTATTCCACTTTGTTATCTTTTTTTTAGTTATATTTACCTCTTATAAATGTGTTATAGTGAGTAGAAGGTCCTCCCAACTACTTGGTAAATTTTGAATCATTTGGAGCTAACTAAGTATATACCTCAATGTTAGTGTTTTTGAATTGCATAGCTAGCTACTTGTGATTTTTTTACAATGTTCCTCTAAATTAGGACGTTTTGCCATTGTAATTTTTTAGTAGAGCTACACATCGTTTGAAGACTTGTATAATACGATAAAACTTTGAAAATTCATAAGGAAATGTTGACATTTTAGCCAAAACACCCTTTTCGCTTAACCCTATTTCACATGGGGTTTTTGTATACCCTTATTTCACATGGGGGGTGGGGCTTTTGAGCCCCCCTAATTTTCTCAGGTTTTACTAGTACTATGACCTTAAACCTTGGTACGAAGGTAGGTCTAATTAAAATAATTGTATTTAGCTAAAAATGGTAGCCATAAGTCACGTGACTTTTTGCTGACGTCAGCAAAATTCACTAAAATCAGCATTTTAT
>JANTOQ010388796.1:0-12023 GCA_027564595.1 Bythotiara depressa
TTTTCTTTCCCTGAAATTCCACAGCTTATTTACAGTATGATGCAAACTTTTGTAATGTTATTTTTTCCTGTCCTCCTTTATAAGAACAAAAAACGTTTGTCTGAAAAGTACTAGTAGACAAAACTTTAATCCGTATTTATGTTTTGGTAATATGATTAAGTGAAGTAAACATTCCGTTTCTTAAAATAGATCTTTCCCGAATTGTGACTTATGACGTCACTCTATTTTTACTACATATTTCGTGAAAAATGAGTTTCAAATTCGGGTTGCCCGTCAAAAATAATGGCTTGCACGAATATTTCATGATACAGCAATTAAATTATTTTTTTCATGAGAACGCGGCAGGAAGTGTGACAATACAGAAATGTTTTGGACGAATCTAGACTAGAAAAAGTCGTTCTTAAATAGTCCGGTTACAGCGAGGGCGAAACGCGAGAGTTCTTTCTTCCGGGGGACGCGCTTCACTTTTCCGCCGCGCGAGTGAAGGCGAGTAAAGAACGACGCTTGCTAGTCTAGATGAATCTCAGCTTCGTTGTTCGAAAAATCTTTTTAGACAAAATCGTGAAAGGTCTATTGCTCTCTTCGTACACTTAATAAGTTAACGAACTTTATTGGAAGATACATGCAGCTAGTTTATAGTAAACTATATGACGAAAATAGAGAAGGAGAAGTGGTGTTAAATTTCTCCTTATATGTTGATTTACTACCAAGTAGATAAATAATTTTTTTTGTATGATATATTATAGAAACGGTAACAATTTTGCTACTAGTTGTTGACACAATGGCATTGTTATGTCGTCAGTGCTCTTGTCATGGTTAATTATGAGCGCTGACGATATGATATTCTTTATTTCTTCGTTTACTAACATACCAACCTGTTTTTCTTGCGGTGTACTTCGTATGACTTATTAATTAAACATATTCAACGGAAAAAGTTTCAGTACTGGATCATGTTTCATTTTCTTAGCAACAAGCAGGTTTTATATTCAAAATATCGTTGAAATTGATTTTGTGATTAACGAACTTCAGATTTTCCAACTTTATTACGATTATTATAGGTCGTAGTTTTAACGGACAATAGGGGGTACACCCCCCCCCCCTCCATCTTCAAAAGGTTCATAGTTTTAGAAACTAGGAAATATTGTATATATTTTTTGATAAGTACTTTGCGGGAATTAATTTTAGCGGCAACTAAGTTTTCCCCAAACAACGGTACAAATTTCCAATTGAAATATTTCGTTGAGCTTCTTTATATGATCTTCTTTTTCAATGTATATGGGAGATAATATAAATTCTTATAATTTTTCACGATATGGGAGATAATACGAGTTCTTAAAATATTTCGAGTTATGGTACTTTGATAAATATATAGCAATGTCGTGATTGCTTATTTCTCATTCGATAACCTTCTATTTTTCACATTCGTGAAAATCGTAAATATTTCGGTAAAATTAATTCCTTCAACGTAGTTTATAAATCATGAATTAGTTCTTCAATTTATTTATTTTCTACGTAAGCAATGTAAAATATTGACGGCACCTGAATGAATAAATGAAAGCACTTATTCCGTTAGCACTTATTCCGTTGTTAAAAAGACCACTTGTGAAATCACACACAGAACTTTTTTGCCATATATTGTCGCTAGTGGAAATGATCCTCACTGTTCGTTAGCAGTAACAACATTGGATTCTGTTTAACTAATCAGGGCGGAGAGGAAGCAATCAAAGACCTATCGTGCATAAGAGGCTATCATTTTAAATAGTTTTTCTGCAACATTAAAACGGGCATCAGGGGTAATCTATTACTGTATATGGTGAAAGTCTTCTTATTTTTACAGATTTCCAAATGCCATAAAATTTATTTCCAGTGCAGATATGCTTTTGATACTTAATGTGGCAGAAAGAAAAAAAATATTTAAAATTGTTTTTCAGAGAAACAAATGTTCAAGTAACCAACCAACCACCAAGGAAAGGGAATTGAATTTTTGTTCCCAGCTAGTGAAAAATTTGTTTTATTCAACAGATTGAGATTTATGCTACTGCACATGCGCAGTAGCAATATTCTGAGCAAGTGCGCATGTGCAGTAGATGTCTCATACCGGTTTGTGTTCATATCGGGTCTCGTGTAAATAGGGTTTAAGTTCATGTTCACGTATTAAAACTCCGTAGATATGATAGTTCAGCTAAGTACGAGTTTTAGTAGTACTTCACCATCAACGATCTCGTGTGTATTTAAGAATAAAAAACTACCTACTTCAAAACACGCAGACTGAACTACAAGAATCCAGGACAATTAACTTGGTGGATCAAATCATCGTAGAATAAGATTTTGGCATTTTTATTTGCCTTCCACTTCAATTATATTATGAGAAAACGCGTAAAAATAGAAATAGGTTAACTGTAACAAAAACGTTATTTCCGTAATATATCTTTTAAAGTCCTTTATACGTAATAATAACCGACAAGAAAATAATCTCTCGTGACGTATATACATAATTTCAAAGGTGTCCCTTTTCTTAAACAACGTTATACAACGCCTTTTATATTGTGTTAGCTCAATTTCTTACAAACGCTAGAGTCCAACAATAACCAAAAGTATCGTATGATGTCTAAAGCAGCCCCTGGATCTGTTCAAGTTTATTATTCATGCATAAAAATATTAATTTTTACGCATGAATACGAGGCGAGACATGGTAAGTTTGAAATTAAGAAGGCTTTGACCGTTGACGTAGTGCAGCGAAAACAACCCTACAGATTGTGGCGTGGCATTGAAATCTGTAGCACCTAGCTGGGTTTTTGATCTGTTATACAACGAAATAATTTCTCTCCTTGAAACAATCTGTTGCGATACACGAATTTTTCTGGAATCTGTGTCCAAAAAGATTTGATCAGGATTTTGTTTTGACAGAAATAATCCTCAGTTGAAAAAAAAAGAAGAAGTGATTTTTCTACGTTCAAAAGGGTTTATCTACTTTTGATTTGATTTGGTTTCAACGTATTAAGTTCAAAACTATAACAACTAGCCAGTTCTAATAAAAAGCTAGATTCAACATTTTACATTGAACGTGCTATAAAAAACAAAGTTATTTATTGAACACTCGAAGGATAAGAACAATTCGATATGTACGTAATTTCCGGGAGCTGGCTGAGTAATTTAGTGTTATTTAAATTCATAAATGATAGCTTAATTTCCATTTGCACTTTTATCACGATTGTCCCACAGTTCTTTGTTTGTTCTTTGCATAACATCAGATAACATCAATCAGGTGACTTGAAAAATAGATTGAACAAATCCTAATTTTTTTGTCCGATTTTTTCTGCTTAGCCATTTAGAATCGAGAAAACAACGTCGCGCGACAACTTGCGCACGATAAAAGTAGCAAGTGGCAATTAAGCTTTGCAGTTCGCATTTCTCACATTAAATATAAATATTTTGAACGCGTGGGCACTACGAATTTAAGTAATCAAGAAATTTGACTAAAACCGTGCATAAATTGTATATTCACGACGGCATAAAGGGTTTCTCAGATGAGACATAACTCATTTATTTTGAGTAAACGCTTATTTCCATTCATTCGTTTTAGAAAAAAAATCGCCTGCCGTGAAAATCATAATACACAACGGGAATATTACAACCCCGAACCAAGCGAATTGTTTCCTTTGAGGTTGGAAAATTACACTTACATGGACCGGTTAAAGTTAATAAAAATTAGTTTCTGCCTCGCCTTTTGCGTTTTGCAATGTCCATTGCTACTCGCCATTCTTTGTTAAAATCGGCCAATGTTGGTCCTACTCTTCCCTGCTGTGCTGCTTCTTTCTTTAACTGATTGAACATTTTTTCGTGCAAGTCTATAAATATAAAACAACTGTTTCTAAAACAGCCTTTAACTACTACTACTCTTTTAGGCCAACCTTGTACCCAATGCATTCTAGCGTTTTGTTTCGACCTGAAACCTTAAGTCAGGACATTTCCGAGATTTTGTGCGAGCCAACCAATCATTTCGACACATACGTACATTGGGAGTCTGCCAAATAGCAGACATATGACAAAGTCATTCCCGTTCTTCTTTTCCCAACGTGATTCAGTGGAAAGAGATTAATTTTCTTGGCAATGAACGTATTCATATTTTTGGAACAAACCACCATAATCATATTACGTCATTATTGCGCAAAACCTTTTCGAACATGCCTTCTTTCACGATGTAGCATGACGAACAGAAAATTTATTTTGGACATACATCACGTTCTTATATTGAGCATGAAAACGTGCAAATGGGTTCCCCCTACATCTTATAGTAAGATTAATAAGGAATATACCTATTTGACCTTTGATGCATAAGCATACCTCCTGATTAATAATTAATCCCCTTTATAAAGAAAATAACAAAGAAATGACCAATTCCTTTCTCGGGACACCATGCATTGAAACAATCTGGCCACAAATGTCAAGAAACCTGAATTTTGCAGGTCTGACCGTGTCTCCATGTAAGTAAGTAATTTATTTACTGAAAATAACAGAAAATAAGTAAGTATTAAGTATTTTTAGTTTATACTTACTTCTGTCAAGTGACTGTCGTCTTGGAGTAAATAATCGTGCTATTCTCAGCACACATATCGATTTGTAGGCAAAAACATAGTAAGCACGTCTGGTTATAAATAATAAGAATAAAAACGGTACACAAGAAATGGCATCGAGCGACAAACCAACGATATTTCGAAACGCTAAATAAACTGCTTCAATATTCCTGTTCACTGCAACCACTTGTACTGACTGGAAAAAACGAATGAACATACTCATAGAAGCATCGAAGATGACGATCACATCGATGTACGAAATAACGAGTATGAGATAAATGCTATCGCTAACGTTGAACCAAGTCACAAAGCAGATGGACATAATAACCAAGAGCCCATATATCAAGTCCCACGTGCAGCCAAACAACTCCCGGAAATATGCTGGTAGTATTAAACCATACTTTCCCTCAGGTTTCTGGATTTCAAATATTTCCACCATTTCCTTTACATTTATTATTTATTCACCTAGCTACAACAGCAATCTCCTTCTTTTCCAAAGTGCTGATATTTGCATGATCGAAATTTAATTTCGATTTTTTATTCGAATGTTGATTTTTTATTCGAATGTTAACATGTTGTAAATATCTACAGGGGGTGGGGTGGGGAGACATTTTACTATTTTACTGCCAGGAACTCCGATATATATCATCCTTTAAAAAGTTCATTTTGCCAGGGAAGACCAAAATCGTCATTTCACTAGCTAGAACAGCTGTATTTGCCAGTATTGACACTCCCCGCCTCTCTGGGAACACCTATTTACGACACTCGCTGTAAATCATATGACTCGGAAAGTCATTCCTTTTGTTATATAAAGAATGACCTATTTATCAGCATGTGTATGGCAACGAGATTGTTCGGTCCCTAATAGAAAATATATTATATACATACTTCCCTTTAAGTCCAAAACCTCCCACAGACTAAAAAATCCCTAGTTGCCTCAGGCGCATTACAGGCACGTGTAACCCTAGGGAACACATCAAATAAAAAAGTTTGAGTACTGGAATTATATATTTTTTCTACGCAAAGAGTTGTATGGGATATTCAGGAAAAGCTTCGTTGGTTGCTTTGAGACTCCACGTAACGTTAAATATAATCCCACGATCAGCAACTTTTTCTATGTTATGTTAAATACCTGATAAACATGAAGTGCTGATGCAACGATTTTACATTGAAAAAAGCGGGTGACGGTCATAAATGTTTTTAAACATAAACACACGTAGGTGATATAGGAGTGCGAAATGTTGCACGCATATATTGGGGTCGAAATGTCACGCCGCTCTACCACCAACACCCGCTCGCACAGGATTCTAAATGTAGCTATATTTCTAACTAACTCCAAGTTTCGGCACTTAAAGATCAGTATCACAATTACGAAAACGCGATCTTTTATCAAAAGATTTGACTGTAATGTTTAACTTTTTATTGTTTAACCCGTATGATATCTTTCGCAGACTTGCACGAACAATGATAGCGTGCCCTTCGAATTCTAATTATTACACTTTATGCCTTTACTTTATTGTGTTCAAATATTATTCACAACTTCGCGAAGACACTGAACTGCGTTCAACGATATTTGGTAAAGTTTGTTTTTAATAATAAATCTTACGCATTCCCATCTCTTTTCTCTATTTACAAAACAGACTAACTCGTTAATTTTTAGTGTTTTTTTCTTTGACATATTTGCCGTTGAAAGAAAATTCTAGATGTTCCTAATTTTCCATACTCCTTGAGTAAGTATCCTATACACATTTGAGTAAACTATGCGCACCCCCGTCTATCTTCTTTATATGTATAACCAAAGAAATAACAATAACTCAGGGGAGCATGCTATTTGTAAAAGCAAATGTTGTGATTGGCTTATAATTGAATAGATTCGAAGAGTTGATTTTGATTGGTTTATAAAACAAAAGTATTAGAACCCAGCTGATTTACAGTAATTCTACAAAAAAAAAATTCCATCAAAACAAACTTGCATTTTGTGTAAGCTATCATCACGGCACGTTGAAAGATTTTCTGAAATTGGTACAGTGAAACGTTTAACAACAGTTCGTTTCGTTGTATTCGTTGTATGTCGTACGTGTACGTAAAGTAGAGACAGACAACAAAGATTTGCTAACTTTGTCAAGATGACTCGCGTGTTTTTGATATCAGCTATCACTGGAAATGGCGAAGCTGCAGCGGATTCTGTAAACTTAATATTCCGACATCTCGCAAGCAGAGGAAACGACGTTGCACTTTTTGGTTAGTGTTTATATTTGTATCATACATGTTGATATATATTTGCACCATAGATTGTATGCTGGCTGTTGTTGTACTAACGATTTTGTTCCTTACAAAATTAAAGTAACTAGCTAGCGAGCAACATCTTCTAAAATAACATTTCTATAAATGTAATATATTGTTGTTTACGTCTGCAGGTCTGATTAAAAACAACACTATTTTATCTATTCTATCTATAAAGGGTAGAAATTATCCTTTTACTGCTTCATATTTTTGTAAACAATCAATATTTACAACGTCAACAAGTGTGAACGGCAGGCTATGACATGTTTTCACGCCGTGGTGCGTTATGAACAACATAAGTTAATCTAAAAATAGACTTGTTGCTGTTCGATCCGGAACAACTTTTGTTTAACTATAAATGTTTTTTACGGTCGATGTTTATCTATCAAAAGCTTGTGGGCTCAAGTTTCAGCACAAGGACCCGTTAATTGTTATTTCATTGATATTATTACTCCTCTTATTATTAACATAACTATTTTATTGTTGTTATTATTCTTATTACTATTATTATTAACAACAAAAACAACAACATTAACCTCTTTATCCTTAAAGCAGGAGGCTGACGTCAAAATATAAAATATTTACCAGTAATTTGAGTTCGTGCCAAGTTTTTAAATACATTTTCTGAGTGTTCTTTCTACGACGGGTTGAGCAAAAAATCTACAACTAGATTTTATTTTTTGAAAACAGAAAAATTATTTCCCCTTTAATAAATTATTTTACAAAGATGTCCAGTTCATGTATACATTTATTTGAAATTACTTTTTGTCTCTTGACGGCAGTTATTTGAAAAATAGTCGTATTTATGAACTGACCTTGCCATGAAAATAAAGAAAAATAATTTCATGTATTCTCAAAAATAAAAGCAAACCATGATTTCAAACTGTGCTGCAGGCAAATAGAACTTTTGTTAACAGAAACTATGCGCCACGTTTTAAATTTAACGAAGGAACAAGCTTGATCAACAAAATAGATAAGAGTATAAAAAAGAAATTTGAAGAAAAAGCCACCTGTTTATTTTCAAATTTTGTGATCATAATTGCTTTTGTTCTTGGAACATGTTTAAATATCCATTCTGGCGACTTTTCTTGTTTAGTTATAATGTTATTTAGTGTCTGGTAAAACAACATCGTGTAATTGTTGTATTGGAAATGTTTGCAAGATATGCTCTTTCTTTTCTAGACATGTCTTTGATGAAATGGGATAGTGCGAGTGGAGATGTGACAGAAGTAATTAAGCAGATGAATTTGCTGAAAATTATTGATATAATGAACAATGCAGATGCAACAATCCTTTTAACTGATGAATATTGTGCGTTTTTAACACAAGTTGTACAAAGTCTTTTTAAAATGACGAATAAAAAACTCAAAAGATCAAGCAATGTTTGGGATCATAATGGTCTCTGCTGCACTATACTTGGAGGTTCTGTAAAGAAATCAAAAGTTGCAAAAGACTTATGGGAAGTATTTTCCGATCACCAAGAACTTGACTTAACAGACATTTTCCCATATGGTTCCCCAAGACTATACAATGTGGATTACACTAAAGAAACAGCTCAACCCGCCGTTGTTTGACCAAATCTTCCCGGTTGACAAACACAGCTGACACAATGCCCACAAAGCGATAAATAAAAAAATATTTAGGACAGATGTACGCTATGTAAAAATAATGCACGAGTTCACATAACTAAAATATTAACCCCAAAAAATCGACATTGGTAAAACTACAAAAAATATATATACTTTTGTAACATTTTTAAGTGGATCTTGATGTTACGTGGCACGTGGTAGAATATTTTTTTTTGTAGATTCCGTCAGACGAGTTTGACAGTAACGTAGTACAGATCTTCGTAAAAAGTTTTTAATTTCAAATGTTTTTATGGTGTGTTGTGGGTCTTGCAAAAAAGGCTAATCGTGTTTATTACAAGATCTATTTGATCTTGTTGTTAAGAAGACTCTAACAATGTGATGACTATTCCCCTCGCAGAAGGTAGTTCATGACATGTCAAAACGAGATACTACTAGATCTGTTAAAAGCTTTCAGTGGGAGGGTGATTAGGTAGTTTAATTTTGAGCCTATTACAAGATTACTTGGCTGTGTCAAAAACAACGCTTTCAGTCCAAAAAATATTTTTATAATATTCAAAGATTACATTTTGATACCTTCAACTTTCATTTCTATTACTTAATCCTTCACGAAAAAAATTGATAAGCAAGACTTTGCGGGTATTATTTTATTCATAAATTATAACGACATTTACCCCCGTCTTTTTGTTAAACATACTTTAATCTTAGTCCATTCCGAACCTTAATTTGAATTATTCTGATTATTACAAGGTAAAAAGTTAAAACGATTTGCATGCAAACGTGTAATTTAAAACCATTTCAAAAACACACTCATAAAGAAACTAAGCAAATGCAGGGGAAATACCCACATTATTTTTTGCAACCGAGGCGGAATTTATTTTATTTTAGAGTTCTTGAGACCTTCTTTCTGGTTATACTTAAAGCACTATATATAAAAATGTTTGTGTTATTTTTCTATGTACATATATATTCATTAGACGCTATATTTTTATAGTAAATTTTTATTTAAAGTCTTAATTACTAGGACATTCATTAATAAAGAGAGGCATTCACAGCCTTCAGATAAACAAGTGGAACACTCGTAAAGAATCAATAAATCACTGCCCCTCATTAAACATAAAATATGGCATGTGAATTCGCGAGTGTCTTTATGAAATAAAAACGTTTGGGAGGGAGGGTTATAATGAGAAAATTTATAAAATTTTCTCCGTCAATGTTGTTTAGCGTGTGCATGCATATAGAGAGGTATGATTTTTTTGTTTTGTTTGTTTGTTAATTAGATGTGTACAGAGAGGTAACTAGTGAAAAACATGCTTGTATATATATTGTATATAATTTTTACGCTAAATACTGAACCAAATTTAAGGGAACTGATTTTCACAAGTCTAAAAATGTTGCTGGAAAAACTCAACTGGAAACGTAAACGCCGCAGAGTGTATACATGAAAGGTAACTTTAAAAAAAAGGCTCGTGTAAATTAGTTCCCTTTAAATAATGAAAAAAACCATTTTAAAAACCTTTTTAAAAAGAGAAAATTTATACACAAAAAATGCAAAGATAAAAATCTGTTAATTTTGTTGTTTTTCTGTGTGATCGTCTTGTTCCCATTTGTTGTTCCCAGTAGGCAAATTTCACCGCAATAGAGATGACACGAATGTCATTTAATATGTTGCGCTTTATCATTTTTATTATAAAAGTTGAAATCTCCTATACAAAAATATTCCTGAGTTCGCACATTTTTGTGACGACAATAATGGCAGCGATATACAGTGCCCCAATCTGACAGAACAAAAAAGTTGTTGATGTAATTCGACTTGTTTACGATATTGAGGCAAGAAATAATGTTTTAGTTTTATGAGCTAGCAGCATTCAAGAAATTGTTATTTCATTCAATATACAAACAAAGCGCTCTCGTAAATTAGCATTTCATTAAAAATTAAATGTTGACACGAATAAATAAAAACATCAACGCTCCTCCACAGATATTTTTAATGTAGAAGCAGACCGTATAATGTTGAAGAATAGACTTTAAAAGGGAGATCTTCAAAACAACCTTTGACTTCATTTTAATAAATAAGAGCCGTAACAATAAAACAGTATGTATTTCGTGCTGA
This sequence comes from Bythotiara depressa, assembly GCA_027564595.1. Taxonomy (NCBI): domain Eukaryota; kingdom Metazoa; phylum Cnidaria; class Hydrozoa; order Anthoathecata; family Bythotiaridae; genus Bythotiara; species Bythotiara depressa. Next base: position 10,557 of record JANTOQ010388796.1, read on the forward strand.
ATAACAGGGGGCCGCCGCTTTTGTTCGTTCATTATTTCACGCCTCTACGTGCGCATCTCGCATAATGTTATCGAACTTTGTTGCTATTTCCAAACCCTTCACGATTATTATTCCCTGAGACATTTTTTTTTAAAGTACAGATTGTGGGGTGTGACGTAAAAACTGCCACCGCCGTCTGTTATTTAAAACCAGTTTTGGATTAACAAGCTTTTTTTATAAGAATAACAAGGCTGAAATTGGGTTAAATTTAAGAACAATTTTAGAATTAATAAGAATATTATTAAAGAACAAAGCAAGGTCGATTTTCATATGAACACGAGCCTGAGCCGAAATCATATTTTACGTCATAGATGCATGCACTCAAGCAGGTATTCAAAAGCATAAAAGGAGAAAAACAACATTAATAATTCATGTAAAATGAAATATTTTTCTAAATTCAGAAAGTAAAGAAATAGCTGGTGATCCTAGTTCTTCAAAACATTCGAAAATAGCATGAAGTATGTTTATTCTAAAGGATTACGAGAATTCTCCCTAATACATTTTTTCTCTGTAAACCTTTTTTCATTGCTAAACTTTTCTGATATGAGTTTGGAATGTGGTTACATTTTATCAATCGATCTCAGGATAACTTTTGGGCTTGTAAGGTACCTGACTTTTTAAAATAAATGACTGTATTTTGAAAAGCTTCGTGAGTGAACTTTGTCAAAAATCGTTTAGTGTACAAGTTTTTTAATATATTTTTCTGTACCTTCGGTACAACGAATTTCTCACCTTTAAGTGGTTGTTTCTCCCTGATTTACTTAGAAACCGTTATTATAAAAACTTCCCAGTGGGCACATCATGGTCAAACAATGTCGAATAAACGTTACAGACGTCGATCTAACGTTGTTTCAACGTCGTGTGACCATGAAATGCCCACTGGGTTCTAGTTGTGTATTCTCGACATAAGAGCACATTGATAAACTTAGTTAACTTATATACCAAGTGCAAAAGTAAAAGGAGTTTAGAAAGAAACAAACACCTAAAGAAGCTGTTGCTTTTAAGTCATGTTAACACTGAATAAAAAGAATTGATAGCAGCTAGCATAGTATATTGGTTATTCTTTAAACTTTGTCACCAGCATATTGAAATTTCTAGCTGTTTATTCAATTCGTAACGCCAACTATTTTATTTAAAAACGATGAAATTAATTAAAGACTTCAAATAAAATATTTTGAAAAGTGACTTTTGTGTAATAGACCTTTTCATATTAGACCGAAATTTGAAGTTTGTTTTTATTAAAAACTGACTTCAGATACGATTCTATGTAAAAAAATTATGCTTATAGAGTTAAAGTTTTTAAACCCAAACAGATCCGACTTTTTGGACTATCACCATATCCGGTCAAAGTCTTTTTATATTTCGATTTAGCAACCCAAGCCTCGTTATGATAAAGAGGCTTGGGTTATTGAATGTTTTTTAACAGTT
>JANTOQ010389351.1:0-12019 GCA_027564595.1 Bythotiara depressa
GTGATGGGTTCCAGTACCTAGTGCGATTGAAAGCCAATGAAAGGACAACTACAAAAATGAATCCACTTATCAAATTTTCCCATTTGCGGGACTAGTATCACCCTTTGAAGTTATGTAATGTAATTAGACGAGTTTCTATGGCTTGGTCCGGAGTCTACATTGAAAATTTGACATTGCACGACCTCTACACGTTGCTTTAGGCTTCGGAGATGGGTTCTAACAGCTAGTGCGATCGAAAGCCAATGAAAGGACAATTACAAAAATGAATCCACGTTTGAAATTTCCCCTTTTGGGGTCCGACAATCACCCTTTGAAGTTTTGGTACCTAATTGGACGAGTTCCTAATGCTGGATTGAGAGGCTACATTGCAAATTTAACATTTCCCGTCCTCTAAAGGTTGCTTTAGTCTTCGGAGATGGGTTCCAGCACCTAGTGCGATTGAAAGCCAACGAAAGGACAACAACAAAAATGAATCCACTTATCAAATTTCCCCATTTGGGGGCCGAGTATCACCTTTTGAAGTTATGTAATGTAATAAGACGAATTTCTATGGCTGGGTCCGGAGTCTACATTGAAAATTTGACATTGCACGAACTCTACACGTTGCTTTAGAGTTCGGAGATGGGTTTCACCACCTAGTGCGATCGAAAGCCAATGAAATGACAATTACAAAAATGAATCCACTAATGTAATTTCCCATTTTGGGGGCCGAGTATCACCCTTTGAAATTATGGTACCTAATTGGACGAGTTCCTATGGCTGGGACCGGAGGCCACATTCAAAATTTAGCATTGCACGACCTCTACACGTTGCTTTAGATTTCGGAGATTGGTTCCAGCACCTAGTGCGATCGAAATTCAATGAAATGACAATTTTAAAAATGTATCCACTTATGAAATTTCCCCATTTGGGGGCCGATTATCACCCTTTGAAATTATGGTACCTAATTGGACGAGTTCCTATAGTTGGGTCGGGAGGCTACATTGAAAATTTAACATTGCACGACCTCTACACGTTGCTTTAGAGTTCGGAGATGGATTCCAGCTCCTAGTGCGATCAAAAGCCAATGAAATGACAATTACAAAATTGTATCCACTTATGAAATTTCCCCTTTTGGGGTGCGAGTATCACCATTTAAAGTAATAGTACCTAATTGTACGAGTTCTTATGTCCGGATCCGGAGGCTACATTAAACATTTAGCATTGCATGAGCTCTATACGTTGCTTTAAACTTCGGAGATGGGTTCTAACACCTAGTGCGATTGAAAGCCAATGAAATTACAATTACAAAAATGTATTCACTTATGAAATTTCCCCGTTTGGGGGCCGAGTATCACGCTTTGATGTTTTGATACCTAATAGGACGAGTTCCTAATGCTGGGTCCGGAGGCTTCATTGAAAATTTAACATTGCACGACCTCTACACATTGCTTTAAAGTTCGGAGATGTGTTCCAACACCTAGTGCGATCGAAAGCTAATGAAATGACAATTACGAAAATTTATCCACTAATGAAATTTTCCCTTTTGGCGGCCGAGTATCACGCTTTGAATTTATGTAACGTAATTAGACGAGTTCCTACGGCTGGGTCCGGAGGCTACATTGTAAATTTAACATTGCACGACCTCTACACGTTGCTTTAGACTTCGGAGATAGGTTCGAACAGCTATTGTGATCGAAAGCCAATGAAATGAAAATTACGAAAATGTATCCACTTATGAAAGTTCCCCATTTGGCGGCCGAGAATCACCCTTTAAAGTTATGGTATCAAATTGGACGAATTCCTATGGCTGGGTTTGGAGGATACATTGAAAATTTAATATTGCACGAGCTCTATACGTTGCTTTACCCTTCGGCAATGGGTTCCAACACCTAGTGCGATCGAAAGCCACTGATATGACAATTACAAAAATGTATCCACTTATGAAATTTCCCCTTTTGGTGGCCGACTATCACCCTTTGAAATTTGGTATCTAATTGGACGAGTTCCTATAGCTGGGTCCGGATGCTACATTGAAAATTTAACATTGCACGAACTTTACACGTTGCTTTATAGTTCGGAGATGGGTTCCAGCACCTAGTGCGATCAAAAGCCAATGTAATGACAATTACAAAAATGTATCCACTAATGAAAGTTACCCTTTTGGTCGCCGAGTATCACCCTTTAAAGTTATGGTTCCTAATTGGACGAGTTCCTATGTCTGGTTCGAGAGGCTACATTGCAAATTTAACATTCCCCGACCTGTAAAGGTTGCTTTAGTCTTCGGAGATGGGTTCCAGCACCTAGTGCGATTGAAAGCCAATGAAAGGACAACTACAAAAATGAATCCACTGATCAAATTTGCCCATTTGGGGGCCGAGTATCACCCTTTGAACTTATGTTATGTAATTAGACGAGTTCCTATGGCTGGGTCCGGAGTCTACATTGAAAGTTTTACATTGCACGAACTCTACACGTTGCTTTAAACTTCGGAGATGGGTTCTAACACCTAGTGCGATCGAAAGTCAATGAAATGACAATTACAAAAATGAATCCACGTTTGAAATTTCCCATTGTGGGGGCCGAGTATCACACTTTGATGTTATGATACCTAATTGGACGACTTCCTAAGGCTGGGTCCGGAGGCTTCATTGAAAATTTAACATAGCACGACCTCTACACATTGCTTTAAACTTCGGGGATGGGTTCCAACACCTGGTGCGATCGAAAGTCAATGAAATGACAATTATAAAAATGTATCCACTTATTAAATTTCCCCATTTGGGGGCCGAGTATCAGCCTTTGAAATTATGGTACCTAATTGGACGAGTTCCTATAGCTGGGTCCGGAGGCTACATTGTAAATTTAACATTGCACGACCTCTACACGTTGCTTTAGAGTTCGGAGATGGATTCCAGTTCGTAGTGCGATCAAAAGCCAATGAAATGACAATTACAAAAATGTATCCACTTATGAAAGTTCCCCATTTTGCGGCCGAGGATCACCCTTTAAAGTTATGGTAGCAAATTGGACGAGTTCCTCTGGCTGGGATTGGAGGATACATTGAAAATTTAACATTGCACGACCTCTACACATTGCTTTAAACTTCGGAGATGGGTTCCAACACCTAGTGCGATCGAAAGTCAATGAAATGACATTACAAAAATGTATCCACTTATGAAAGTTCCCCTTTTGGTGGCCGAGTATCACCCTTTAAATTTATGGTTTCTAATTGGACGAATTCCTATGGCTAGGTCCGGAGGCTACATTGAAAATTTAAATTTGCACGACCTCTATACCTTGCTTTAGAGTTCGGAGATGGGTTTCAGCACCTAGTGCGATCGAAAGCCAATGAAATGACAATTTCAAAACTCTATCTACTTATGAAACTTCCCCTTTTGGGGGCCGAGTATCACCCTTTAAAGTTATAGTACCTAATTGTACGAGTCCTTATATCCGGGTCCGGAGGCTACATTAAACATTTAGCATTGCACGAGCTCTATACGTTGCTTTAAACTTCGGAGATTGGTTCTAACAACTAGTGCGATCGAAAGCCAATGAAAGGACAATTACAAAAATGAATCCACTAATGAAATTTCCCTTTTTGGGGGCCGAGTATCAGCCTATGAAGTTATGTTACGTAATTAGACGAGTTCCTATGGCTGGATCCGGAGGCTACACTGAAAATTTAACATTGCACGACCTCTATACGTTGCTTTAGACTTCGGATATGGGTTTTAACAACTAGTGCGATCGAAAGCCTAGGAAAGGACAATTACAAAAATGAATCCACTAATGAAATTTCCCTTATTGGGGGCCGAGTATCAGCCTATGAAGTTATGTTACGTTATTAGACGAGTTCCTATGGCTGGATCCGGAGGCTACACTGAAAATTTAACATTGCACGACCTCTATACGTTGCTTTAGACTTCGGAGATGGGTTCCAGCACATAGTGCGAACGAAAGCCAATGAAATGATAATTGCAAAATTGTATCCACTTATGTAATTTCCCCTTTTGGGGTACGACTATCACCCTTTGAAGTTTTGGTACCTAATTGGCCGAGTTCCTATGGCTAGGTCCGGAGGCTACATTGAAAATTTAAAATTGCACGAGCTATAAACGTTGCTTTTGAGTTCGGAGATGGGTTTCAGCACCTAGTGCGATCGAAAGCCAATGAAATGACAATTACAAAACTCTATCTACTTATGAAAGTTCCCCTTTTGGGGGCCGAGTATCACCCTTTAAAGTTATAGTACCTAATTGTACGAGTCCTTATATCCGGGTCCGGAGGCTACATTAAACATTTAGCATTGCACGAGCTCTATGCATTGCTTTAAACTTCGGAGATGGGTTCTAACACCTGGTGCGATTTAAAGCCAATGAAATGACAATTACAAAAATGTATCCACTTATGAAATTTCACCGTTTGGTGGCCGAGTATCACCCTTTGAAGTTATGTTGTGTAATTAGAGGAGTTCCTATGGCTGGATCCGGAGTCTACATTGAACATTTGACATTGCACGACCTCTATACGTTGCTTTAGACTTCGGAGATGGGTTCCAGCACATAGTGCGAACGAAAGCCAATGAAATGACAATTACAAAAATGTATCCACTAATGAAATTCCCGTTGTGGGGGCCGAGTATCACCCTTTGAAATTATGGTACCTAATTGGACGAGTTCCTATGGCTGGGTCCGGAGGCTACATTGAAAATTTAGCCTTGCACGACCTCTACACGTTGCTTTAGACTTCGGAGATGGGTTCCAGCACCTAGTGCGATCGAAAGCCAATGAAATGACAATTACAAAAATGTATCCACTAATGAAAGTTCCCCTTTTGGCGGCCGAGAATCACCCTTTGAATTGATGTTACGTAATTAGACGAGTTCCTATGGCTGCATCCGGAGGCTACATTGTAAATTTGACATTTCACGACCTCTACACGCTGCTTTAGACTCCGGAGATGGGTTCTAAAAGATACTGCGATCGAAAGCCAATGAAATGACAATTACAAAAATGTATCCACTTATGAAAGTTCCCCTTTTGGCGGCGGAGAATCACCCTTTAAAGTAATGGTAGCAAATTGGACGAGTTCTTATGGCTGTGTCCGGAGGCTATACTGAGAATTTAACATTGCACGACCTCTACACGTTGCTTTAGACTTCGGAGATGGGCTCCAGCACCTAGTGCGATCGAAAGCCAATGAAATGACAATTACACAAATGTATCCACTTATGAAATTTTCCCTGTTGGCGGCCGAGTATCACCCTTTGAATTTATGTTACGTAATTAGACCAGTTCCTATGGCTGGGTCCGGATGCTACATAGAAAATTTGACATTGCACGACCTCTACACGTTTCTTTAGACTTCGCAGATGGGTTCTAACAGCTAATGCGATCGAAAGCCAATGAAATGACAATTACAAAAATGTATCCACTTATGAAAGTTCCCCTTTTGGCGGCCGAGAATCACCCTTTAAAGTTATTTTACGTAATTAGACGAGTTCCTATGGGTGGATCCGAAGGCTACATTGAAAATTTAACATTGCACGACCTCTACACATTGCTTTAAACTTCGGAGATAGGTTCTAAAAGTTACTGCGATCGAAAGCCAATGAAATGACAATTACAAAAATGTATCCACTTATGAAATTTCCCCTTTTGGTGGCCGACTATCACCATTTGAAATTTGGTACCTAATTGGACGAGTTCCTATTGCTGGGTCCGGAGGCTACAACGAAAATTTAAAATTGCACGACCTCTATACGTTGCTTTAGAGTTCGGAGATGGGTTTCCGCACCTAGTACGATTGAAAGCCAATGAAATGACAATTACAAAAATGTATCCACTAATGAAATTTTCCCTTTTGGGGGCCGAGAATCACCCTTTAAAGTTATGTTACGTAATTAGACGAGTTCCCATGGCTGGATCCGGAGGCTACATTGAAAATTTGACATTGCACGACCTCTACACGCTGCTTAAAACTTCGGAGATGGGTGCTAACACCTAGTGCGATTGAAAGTCAATGAAATGACAATTACAAAAATGTATCCACTTATGAAAGTTCCCCTTTCGGCGGCCGAGAATCACCCTTTAAAGTTATGGTAGCAAATTGGACGAGTTCCTACGGCTGGGTTTGGAGGATACATTGAAAACTTAACATTGCACGACCTCCATACGTTGCTTTAGCCTTCGGCGATGGGTGCCAGCACCTAGTGCGATCGAAAGCCAATGAAATGACAATAACAAAAATGTATCCACTTATGAAAGTTCCCCTTTTGGTGGTCGAGTATCACTCTTTAAAGTTATGGTTCCTAATTGGACGAGTTCCTACGGCTGGGTCGAGAGGCTACATTGAAAATTTATCATTGCGCGACCTCTACACGTTGCTTTAGACTTCGGAGATGGATTCCAGCACCTAGTGCTATCGAAAGCCAATGTAAGGACAATTACAAAAATGTATCCACTTATGAAATTTCCCCGTTTGGGGGCCGAGTATCACCCTTTGAATTTATGTTACGTAATTAGACGAGTTCCTATGGCTGGGTCCGGAGGCTACACTGAAAATTTAACATTGCACGACCTCTACACGTTCCTTTAGACTTCGGAGATGGGTTCTAACAGCTAGTGCGATCAAAAGCCAATGTAATGACAATTACAAAAATGTATCCACTTATGAAATTTCCCCATTTGAGGGCCGAGTATCACCCTTTGATGTTATGGTTCCTAATTGGACGAGTTCCTATAGCTGGATCGAGAGGCTACATAGAAAATTTAGCATTTCCCGACCTCTTAAGGTTGCTTTAGTCTTCGGAAATGGGTTCCAGCACCTAGTGCGATTGAAAGCCAATGAAAGGACAATTACAAAAATGAATCCACTTATCAAATTTCCCCATTTGGGGGCCGAGTATCACCCTTTGAAGTTATATTATGTAATTAGACGTGTTCCTATGGTTGGTCCGGAGTCTACCTTGAAAATTTGACATTGCACGACCTCTACACGTTGCTTCAGGCTTCGGAGATGGGTTCCAGCACCTAGTGCGATTGAAAGCCAATGAAATGACAATTACAAAAATGTATCCACTTATGAGAGTTCCCCATTTGGCGGCCGAGAATCACACTTTAAATTTATGGTAGCAAATTGGACGTGTTCCTATGGCTGGGTTTGGAGGATACATTGAAAATTTAACATTGCACGACCTCCATACGTTGCTTTAGCCTTCGACGATGGGTTCCAGCACCTAGTGCGATCGAAAGCCAATGAAATGACAATAACAAAAATGTATCCACTTATGAAAGTTCCCCTTTTGGTGGTCGAATATCACCCTTTAAAGTTATGGTTCCTAATAGGACGAGTTCCTATGGCTGGGTTGAGAGGCTACATTGAAAATTTAACATTGCCCGACCTCTACACGTTGCTTTAGACTTCGGAGATGGGTACCAGCACCTAGTGCAATCGAAAGCCAATGTAAGGACAATTACAAAAATGGATCCACTTATGAAATTTGCCCTTTTGCGGGCCCAGTATCACCCTTTGAAATTATGGTACCTAATTGGACCAGTTCCTATGGCTGTGTCCGGAGGCTACATTGAAAATTTAAAATTGCACGACTTCTATACGTTGCTTTAGAGTTCGGAGATGGGTTTCAGCACCTAGTGCGATCGAAAGCCAATGAAATGACAATTACAAAACTGTATCTACTTATGAAACTTCTCTTATGTCCGGATCCGGAGGCTACATTAAACATTTAGCATTGCACGAGCTCTATACGTTGCTTTAAACTTCGTAGACGGGTTCTAACACCTAGTGCGATCGAAAGTCAATGAAATGACAACTACAAAAATGTATCCACTTATGAAATTTCCCCGTTTGGGGGCCGAGTATCACCCTTTGATGTTATGATACCTAATTGGACGAGTTCCTAAGGATGTGTCCGGAGGCTTCATTGACAATTAACATTGCACGACCTCTACACATTGCTTTAATCTTCGGAGATGGGTTCCAAGACGTAGTGCGATCGAAAGCCAATGAAATGACAATTACAAAAATGTATCCACTTATGAACTTTTCCCTTTTGGCGCCCGGGTATCACCCTTTGAATTTATGTTGCGTAATTAGACGAGTTGCTATGCCTGGGTCCGGAGGCTACATTGAAAATTTGACATTGCACGACCTCTACTCGTTGCTTTAAACTTCGGAGATGGGTTCCAACAGCTAGTGCGTTCGAAAGCCAATGAAATGACAATTACAAAAATGTATCCACTAATCAAATTTCCCCATTTGGGGGCCGAGTATCACCGTTTGAAGTTATATTATGTAATTAGACGTGTTCCTATGGTGGGTCCGGAGTCTACATTGAAAATTTGACATTGTACGACCTCTACACGCTGCTTAAAACTTCGGAGATGGGTTCTAACACCTAGTGCGATTGAAAGCCAATGAAATGACAATTACAAAAATGTATCCACTTATGAAAGTTCCCCTTTTGGCGGCAGAGAATGACCCTTTAAAGTTATGGTAGCAAATTGGACGAGTTCTTATGGCTGTGTCCGGAGGCTATACTGAAAATTTAACATTGCACGACCTCTACACGTTGCTTTAGACTTCGGTGATGGGTTCCAGCACCTAGTGCGATTGAAAGCCAATGAAAGGACAATTACAAAAATGAATCCACTTATCAAATTTCCCCATTTGGGGGCCGAGTATCACCCTTTGAAGTTATATTATGTAATTAGACGTGTTCCTATGGTGGGTCCGGAGTCTACATTGAAAATTTGACATTGCACGACCTCTACACGTTGCTTCAGGCTTCGGAGATGGGTTCCAACACGTAGTGCGATCGAAAGCCAATGAAATGACAATTACAAAAATGTATCCACTTATGAAACTTCTCTTATGTCCGGATCCGGAGGCTACATCAAACATTTAGCATTGCACGAGCTTTATACGTTGCTTTAAACTTCGGAGATGGGTTCCAACACCTAGTGCGATCGAAAGCCATTGAAATGACAATTACAAAAATGTATCCACTTATGAACTTTTCCCTTTTGGCGCCCGGGTATCACCCTTTGCATTTATGTTGCGTAATTAGACGAGTTCCTATGGCTGGGTCCGGAGGCTACACTGAAAATTTAATATTGCACGACCTCTACACGTTGCTTTAGACTTCGGAGATGGGTTCCAACAGCTAGTGCGATCGAAAGCCAATGAAATGACAATTACAAAAATGTATCCACTTATGAAAGTTCCCCTTTTGGCGGCCGAGAATCACCCTTTAAAGTTATGTTACGTAATTAGACGAGTTCCTATGGCTGGGTCCGGAGGCTACATTGAAAATTTAACTTTGCACGACCTCTACACGCTGCTTTAGACTCCGGAGATGGGTTCTAACAGCTACTGCGATCGAAAGCCAATGAAATGACAATTACAAAAATGTATCCACATATGAAAGTTCCCCTTTTCGGGGCCGAGTGTCACCCTTTAAAGTTATAGTACTTAATTGGACGAGTTCTTATGGCCAGTTCCGGAGGCTACATTAAACATTTAGCATTGCACGAGCTATATACGGTGCTTTAGCCTTCGGAGATGGGTTCCAGCACCTTGTGCGATCGAAAGCCAATGAAATGACAATTACAAAAATGTATCCACTTATGAAATTTACCCTTTTGGTGGCCGAGTATCACCCTTTCAATTTATGGTACCTAGACAGATGCTTTTCCTGTAATTACTGCTTTCCTCTAACATTAGACTTCAGTGTCTGCTATTATTTTGCACGATTATTTACGGATAATCTTGTTCACTATGTGGCTATGAACGGGCAAAAAATGCCAACAGTTCTACAGTTTATATACACATTTATATTTTACAAGCTTTCAACTCTACTCTCGGGCCATGTTCACAGCTGTATTTGTTTATATCAATATTTGCAATTTATCTAAATTACATATATATTCCTAATAGCAAAGTTATTACATTATATAAGAGAATTAATATTTAATAAAATACAAAAGAAATATTATTCATAACTATAAACAATAGTTCTAACGTTACATTATTATTCAAAAAAGTCCTATGTTCTTAAATAAATAGACTCTCTTTTATCTCAAGTATATAATTGCTGGTATCTGACGTCAGTGTAGACAAATCGTCAAACGATTCAGCACTTTTGATGACTGATTATCCTTTTAGCAGTTATGGGAGGAAATTGTAGATGTTCAAAAGCACTTACTTTAAGGTGGTGCACAGAAAAATTTAATTAATGAGTGTTTCTTCAAAAGATTATACCAAAAGTTTCTTGTTACTAAATTTTTCCTAGTTTAAAAAGTGTTTAAAAACGTGAAAGGCATTGATCAAACTACCTATGAAACACGTGCTCAATTATATTGTGTATATGTCCTTGTAAGTGATCAAACGTGCTTTTAGATAACTTAATCATCTCTGGTTCAAAAAGAATGGAAAGCTAATTTATTCCATCTACACATAACATTTCTACGTCCTATATTTTTAATATAGTCGTTTTATATTTTGTACCCCACAAAGACAAAATGCCGAAATGTAAAAATTATTTATCTTTGCTAATGAGAGGAATATTAATTCTTTACTTGGTGCACTTAAGGAATGCTAATATTTATTATATTTTTATTATTCTATTTAAAAAGAATTTTCACATGTTCTATAAGGTTTTAAGCTAATAGTTAGGGATCGATATATTAAGACTAGGAATTTTGGTGCTGTTCACGGGGAAGGTACTTTCGCCGGGAACTTCCCCTACCCGAATCCACAACTTTGTATTTAAAGACATGCTATAAAAATAACTTAGCACATAAATACTTGGATGACATCATCAATGTGTTGTTGAGTCATCAGACATCCTTTAGTTGCTATTGTTTTCTAAGAAATTTGGGACCTACGGGTAAGAGGAAAGAGCAGGGCACCCCATGTAGGACACTACGTGGGTATTCATTAGGGTACCTTAAATCTTTGTTTCCTGGCGATCTATACAATCAATAATTTGAATATGATCTATTGAGTACATCAAATGTTAAATTATATATATTTCCAACCAAGTTTTATGTATTATACCAATATTTTGTTTGTTATTTGTACCCAGAAAAAATAGCGTCTTTGCTTTTAACAAGCTGCCATCTTGTACTAACTTACCTTACACATTATTAAATTTAAAGACCAGAGCCGTGAGCTTTAAAATATATTATCTGTGGTGGAGAGTGCTAGGAGCATTTAAAACCTCCCTGACAAAAATTCCATGAATTTCCGAGGGTTGCGTAATGTATCGTAAGTAGATGATATAACTTTGAAATATTATTTGAAGAATATACACACCCTTTAACCATAAGTGCTTTTCCATTCAACCATAAAGATTAATCACTATTTTAAGGCTACTGAAAAGCCATGGTAAAAAGAAAACAGTAATTTATTTTATTGAACACTTTCAGAAGGTATTTAAAAATATATATATATATTCAAAGTGGTGCAATTGTTGTTTTTTAATCAGAGTGCAGAGTGAATCGTCGTGATAATACTAATGTTGTATTTCCAGCCAGTGTCATTGGCAGTACCTAAAATTGCATAGATAAAACTGATAAAAATTAATCCCTGATGTCATTTTAAAAACTTTATAAATAGAAAATAACATCATTTTATTACTCTGTGGGGGATGGTTTTTTTTCGGTTACTTGTGATTGCAAAGATAAAAGAGGATAATTTTATTAGTTTTAGTCAACCTCGTTCCCAGGGCCTTTTGTTGTTTATTGTGTTTTTGTTGGTTCCGCCATCAGAAACATCGAAAAGGAAAAAGGGCCCTGGAAGCAAGGTTGAATTTTAGTCACATAAAACACCCTTTGTGTAGAGATTGGTATTAATGCGTTAACCAGAGGATATTAGAGTGGGCAAATTATATATATTTAGTCAGTTACTTAAAATCAAAAAGATAAAAGTGGATGAAAAAAAATTAGAATGCTTTTTATAGCGTGAGTAAGATCATTCTATTGTCCAGATTTAGAAGTACAATGCTGTGTCA
>JANTOQ010389462.1:0-12015 GCA_027564595.1 Bythotiara depressa
AACCAAAGACTGTCGTATCGATGCCAACCGAGTTGAGTAATGTAACAGTCCAACGACTAAGTGTGGCAAATTGGGCTATGTTGTTTCTCATAACTCAGAAGCAGGCGCGTTGAGGTTCAAATGACTGAAGTTTTCTGGATATATGCCATTATGTGATTAACAATACAAATCTCTGCCTCATCGTGATACTTGAGGGATTCTAATGGAGGAAGGTATCTTCTTCAGTATCTCTGGTACAAAAATAAAAAACTTCTTAGGGTAGTTGGATCCTTGTGGGAAAATGCTGATGCAATCCAGATTAAGAAATTGTATACAGTCTGGTCTCGCTGACCAGAAGCTAAGCATAATAATGTGGATAATAGAAGCGACACAAGCTTTAGATCACACAAGTTCAATTTAGGTAAGGATAGTCATATATTGTAGGACTAACCCAACATCCCAAGTAACCACATACTTTGGTAACGACGGACGCAGATTGAATGTACCTTTCATAAAACATTTAATGACAGGTTGTTTGCCAAATGTCACAGAATTTACAGGAGGAAGGAAAGAAGATAATGCTGGTCTTGCAGTATTAACAGCAGAGTAGCCAACACCAGTGTTAAAGTATTCAGTCAAGAATTCAAATCCATCCTCTGTAGTCGCTTGAAAGGGATTTTTATTCCTTCGTGTACAAAGAAGACATAATTTATTGAAGTGTAGGCTGTACCAAGTAGCTGTGCCTTTCCTCCAGGCATTTTCAATAATGTTGAAAGCCTCTTTCAAAATGCCTGCTTTTGCATATTGCTGTCGGATAAATGACATGCCATTAATTTCATCTTTTTCCATAGTGGGTGAATGTGATCTTGTTTTTGAGGTAGATGGAATAAAGTTTGGCTGCAAGGAAACAAATATGGTATATCAATTCTCAATTTGAAAACAACCGTAAACCAAGGTTGATTTGGCCAGTATGGGATTATTAAAACACCAGAAGCTTTGTCCTGTATTTATTTAAAACCTTGGAAATAATAACAAATGGTGGAAAAGCATAAAATGTTTCATAGGTCCATTTAAAAGAAAAAGCATTATAGCTTCAGAGTCAGATTTGCAGGAACAATACGGCTTAAATTTATGATTAACTCGTTCCAGGTTTTCTAATCATTTCTTAAAATATTTTGGCGATAATTGCCACTCAATATCAACCTGGGATTTACGAGACTCCTCGTCTGTAACTACGTTTTCTACACCTGGAATATGGGCTGCTGTTAAATAGATGCAACGTTCTGCAGCCCACTCCCAAATGCGCCTCACAAACGTGTGACATTGTTGAGAATGGGATGTTCCTTGTTTATTCTGATAATTTGTTGTATTGTCGCTAAAAATCTTTACATGTGTATTAGATGTTATAAAGCACTGAAGGCCTAGTAAAATGGCATGTAATTCCAAAACGTTAATATTTGTTTTTTGTTCAACTCCCATTTCATAGATAAAATATATTTTATCATGTTTCCACATGCCTCCTGTGAAGCACCCCCAATCCAGAAAGGATGCATCATAGTAAATAATGTGTGTTATATCAAGAAAAGTTAAGGGATTGTATGATTTCACAATGTTTGTTTTCCACCAGAAAACGTCCTGGATGACTGCTTCAGATCATCTCATGTGTCCATTGAAATAACCAGTATGCTTCTTCAGAGCTTGTGTTTTATCATGGTCAATAGCTCTGTAGTATAATGGGTCATAGCGAACACCAGGAAGGGACGGTGCCAAAATTCCCAAAAACTGAGCAATTTCTCTAATGGTACACATTTTAGGGGTAAGGAAGTTTAGGCACATTTGGTAGATATCCTGTTTCTTTTGATCAGTATGTAGGACAACCATTGTAGAAGAGTCTATTACAAATCCTAAATATGTAATACGTTTTGATGGAATAAAGTTACTCTTTTCTGGGTGAATGACAAATCCTAATGTATGCAACAGGGATACTGTTTTTGTAACTGCCAATAAGCAGTCATCTCTCGTATCACCTAGATTGAGTATATATTATCAATGTAAATGGCAACAGTAACCCCATTCAATCGCAACATAGCATTTGGAGGTTTCATTAGCTTAGTAAACGTTATAGATCCTGTTGAAAGACCATTTGGGAGTACTACAAACTGATAGAGAATGCCTTGCCATATGAATTTCAAGAATTTAGAGAGTTCAGGTAGTATATGGACACTGTAGTAAGCATCCTTTAGGTCAATGGAAGCCATAGAACAATCTTTTGTAATCAATTGTAGGACTGACTGCAGAGATTCCATTTTAAATCTTTTGTACTCTAAAGTATTTAGAGATTTCAAATTTAATATTAACCTGTGAGAACCATCACTTTTTTCTCGCAGAAAAATCTGTGAGATGAATTCTCCAGGTTCGTGCACAGACATTTGGATTACACCTTTTTTCAGTAACTTTTCGACTTCACAGTCAATAGAGGTCTCCTCAACTGAGGAAAATTTAATCGGTTGTGAATGTATCGGAAGTTGAAGATCAAGTTCAAATTCCAAAGGCAGACCTGAGACAGTTTCTAATACTTCTCAATCAGTGGTTATCTTTTCCCACTTTTGGAGGTAATGACGCAATCTGCCACCTGTAAATGAATTTACTTGTTGTATAAGATATGCATTAAATTTTGGAATAAACTGTAGAAATTCACTCACATTTTTGTACAGTTTGTTAAGACATTTTGGACTTCTTTGTTGGGTACTTGTTGGGGTTCCAGTTGGCTTTTGTTTTGTTGTTGTATGACTGCCTGTGTTTGAAGTTCCGTTGTCAGCCTTGGTAGTTTAAAGAATGGCTACCATGCCCAGGACTTTTATTTTCAGAATAAGACCTCTTTGAAAACCCTGCTTTAGAACCAGAGGCTACACCTATAGAATTTGTCAATTTATAGGCCTCTCTAACCACCTTCATTCCTTCGTCTAGATCATCCCCTAACTAGTTAGAAAGCTTGCTGTGATCTTTATCACAAAGTCCTCTTATCTCAGCAAGTAATACTGAGCGCAATCGAGGTTTGTCGGTTAGCATGCCCTAACAAGGTGAGTGTATCGATAGCCGCGTCCACCACAGCCTTGGTGTCAACGACCTTATTCGGCTTGCAAGGTAAGATTGGCAACCTAAGTAATAGCGGCAGTGGCCAGAACCATATAGTCTGTTGAAACCACCTATCCACTTTTCGATTTTTTAATAGGTTCATTTAGAACAGGAGCCAATATGATACTACAATTTTTTGGAAGCTTCATCTTTTCAGTTACTTTATCGATGGCAGTTAATTTTCCAGATTCAGAACTACCTCAGCAAGTTTTTAGAAACCTCTGCACCAAACTGGTCCGGAAGAGCTCGCTCCTGGAGTATTTCCTTCAGAAAGATTTAATCTACATTAAGCTCGTCAGATCTCTTACATACTTTAGATGACACTTCGCTCACAGCGAGCTTCCACCTGTTTGGCCACTTAAATCATCAATATCAGCCGGTTGGCTCTCTTGGTTGGCTTCTCCCTCTCTCTTCCGAGAGGTTTGCTTCTCCATAGATGGGGTTTGTTTCTCCTCCTGTCAAGAGGGATTAGCGTCTTTCTCCTCCTGATGAGAGGGCTGACAGCAACTTTGAGAATGCGAAGCATTCGTTGCACCATATAGCTCTGGATCATTATCTGGTGCAAACAATGACAGCGGTGGTTGCGGTGGTGTTAGTAACCGGATTAATGTTTCTCCCAACCCAATAAAGGCAGACTTTAATTGTGCACCAAGGGTAGCTTTAAGATCCACAATTGCATTTTCAAAGCTGTTCACCCCTTGTAAGACAAAATTCGAATTTGCTTGATGTTTTTCAGGTGCTACGTTGGAATTAGGTTGCTGTTGTTCAGCATTTGAAGCGACCAGCTGTCCAACCTGTTTATCCACAAGCAGTTTAATTGGTCGTACAGAGTTTGGCTTGAATGTTTGTTCAACATTAGTCCTAGTTGTCATCCGGCAGTAAACTCTTGACAGATAAACCAGTATTAGAGGTTTTATTATGCATTTTTGTGAAAATGTGCTACACAGAATATTAAACAAGGTTTTATTATAAGTAATACAAAAATTATCACTTATCTGAAATGCGTAAGGTAAAGATAAACACAGAAAATTGCATTCACTGATTTTCTTCGAACAGCTCTCAGCGCGATCAAAAATGAAGAGACTCTCGAGATCCAATATGGCTCCCCGTATCGAGACTGGTACCAAGAATAAAAGAATCAGAGAATAACATCTGTCTGATAATCGAAAGTATATTTTGCAGATCATGTTTCATTAGCTACAGAATATCATGTTTGCGACGAACTTACTTTTTTTCCACGTGAGCCGTATTTGTTTCAAAAGTAGAAGCACTTTCGGTTTTTTCTTTTTCGACCACGTTGCTTCACTAATTCGTCGCGACAAACTTGACCTCATTATACGGGAGCCGTTACGGCTATACTCATTTCAATGAGAAGAATTAAGTGACCATAGAAGTACAGTCGTTTTTTGTTCCCTTACCGGTCACGTTTGCGTCAAAAGTAATTCGTCGCGACGAACATGTCCTGATTCTACGAAAGCCAGTTCACTTTTGCAGGTTGTAATAATGCACTAACAGTGCTCGCATTTTCTCAATCGGTCACGGTCACGTTTCGTCGCTCCGTTTTATGAAACTCTGAAGGTGCTTTCCTTCTCTGTTGATTGTACTCAACAGAAAGAGAATGGTAGCTAAAAGTGCAATCACGAGTTTGATGGAGGAAGTATTTAATGCTTTAAAATGTGAAAACGTAGAAACATTAAAGACGAGAACGCAATTAGCAGAGGAATTAATTTAGCGATTTTTAGAGAAATTAGTGTATAACATGTGAATTATCTTTGAAGGATTACTTGTCAGAGTTTAGAAAAGAACTAGTTGCACCGTGAAATCAGTTTAGCTAGCTACAAAGTTTTTTACTTACTGTAGCAAGGCCTTTGATTGCTCTCAGGTAAGTGACAGATATATAAAAATATAATATATGACCACAAATACAAACATGACTACCGTATTTCCTCTAATTAGCGCCGGGCCTCAAATAAGCGCCGCCCTCTAATATGCGCCCCCTGAAGCCAAAAATATTTGATAAGCGCCGCCCTCTAATAAGCGCCCCCTTCTAATAAGCGCCGCACCTACAAATACGGCGCTTATTAGAAATAATAGCAATAGATCATGCACGAAACATGATTGTGTATTGGGTAAAAAAAAATACAGCATCCTCTCTACTTTTATGGTAATTTTTCTTTTTTAAACATAGGAAACTTTTTTTGGGTTAGATTTTCGGGTGCGTAGGTAAGTTCAAAATAACTAAGCTTCTCTTTGCGCCGCCCTCTTTTAAGCGCCGCCCTCTAATAAGCGCCGGTGGCTGGGGCTCTAAAATAAATAAGCGTCGGAGGCGCTAATTAGAGGAAATACGGTACACATTAAGGGTGCTTGTACTCTGCACTTGTAGTTCAAAAGCTAGCTTAAAATGTTATTCAATTGTTCATTATTTTTGTTTGGAGAAAGGAACATAAATCTAATTATGGCTTCCCTGACTCAGAAATCATCTATAGTAGCATTAGTATGGATCATAAATATGCCTTATAACATATAATTTTATTTATTTGTTTAAAAGCAAAAAATGTAGGATTATTTCATTAAGCAGCTACTGAAATACTCCTGCATTTGGCCATAGTGGTTCACAACTACCACCACCGGAAAAAATACAAAATGTTTTCACTAACTGTTTTATTTTTACCCGGTCCTCATATTGAAATGCTTATAAAACTTTTAGATTATCATATATATTGACGAAAACAAGTAAGCAGGAAAATATTATTCTGTAAGTAGCAATGTCAGTGTCGTGTCAGTTTAGAAATATCTATGTATTGACATTAACATTGTAAATTAGTAGTTAGTGTATATTATGTGGCTAGAAATGAGCGGCCGAATACTTCGGATGTCAATATAGGGGTATTTTTTGCAAAGATAATTTAAATATTGGTACTATGGTATATATTTGTTAAAGTTAATTAGGTATCAGTCATTATTAATGCCGAGTAGGGAGCTGGGACTGGTTTTCAAAAATACTCACAATTTTGAATAGCCCCCACACTCATGGAAGTAAAAAACTCATAACCCCTACTGTAAAGCACATATCTTTTCGTTACCCCTCTTCCCCATCTCCAGTCCATACCACCTGCCCAGGTCACATATTTCTCTAAACAAAATTTTGATAGAGAAATATTTATTTGGGTTTGTGCGGAAATGTTACAATTGGTTATAAAAAGTGAAACAGAAAAGTGTGCTCGCTGGTTTAATTATTCTGTTTTATATATGTTAACCCTATGGTACCGGGTTAAATGAAGAGGTGTATGACCAAGTAGGTGCTTTAACCTTAATTGGTATGGACTTTTAGGAGATTGTTTGGTATGGGAGATGGTTATTCGCCCCCTTAAGATCATAACATGTACGCACAAATTTATATGTCAAGAATTCGAATTATTCGAGTATTGGAACATAAATATGCAGCGCTCGAAATATTTTAAGTGGTCAATTCTCTTGACAAGTATACAAAATAACGGATTTTGATGCAAAATAAAAAAGCCTTATTCCGTGGTGGTAGTAAAAATAATTTCTTGACATACATTCTTTTATAGAAATAATATTTATTTTCAATTGTTACATACGACTAGTGAAAACGTGAAAATAGCAAGAAATTGATAAAAAATAATCATGCGACTTCAAACATGGTGTGAGTAAAGACCATATCAAGTAGATTAATTTTCACTGATGATTATTTGCTGACGTCACTTTTTGCTGACCAAAATTGGTCAAAAAATCTTTTGGTCAAAATCTTTTTTCATTTTTTCCCCATAAACGATGTGTATATATATCATACCTAAGAAAGTAATTTTTAATGTCAATATCTTTGTTACACCTTATAGTTCAATGTTTATAACATAAAAGTGAGAAAAATCTTGTCAGGTTACCTTGACAAAAGGTCAATTACAGCAAAAGCATTAATTATTTTTTTATAAAAGTTTTAGGAAATGTAGGTAATAGATACAGAAACAAAGTGTAGGAGATGCATAGGAATGCAAAAAAAAAGTTACGAGAAAAAACTATAGGATTAGGGTTAAGAGCACTTCCCAAATAATTTTTGTCCCCTTTGACTGAGTAATATTTAACCTTATTATTAACCATAATAATAAAAAATCTATTCATATCAACATAATTTGGGATTGATTAAACCGACATGACGCTTTTTGGAAAGCATCCTCTTATTTTAAGACTTGGGCAATCAATGATGTTGAAAACTTGCATACATAATATTAGAGCATATATAAAGTGAAAATATATTATATTTTGACAGCCGGAGTGTGTCACATCAACCGTATTCATGAATGGTAAATATTAGAAATTTGGAAAACATGCCCCCATCTATAACTTTGGATTGAATAATGTTTCAGACATAACAATTGGCACACATATAAGTCACCATAGAGTCTATAAAATCATGCAAAAAAATTCCATAATGGCATCTGGGAATGCTTATGTCAGCATTTTTCTGCAAAAATTCTTATTAGCCTTTGAAAAAGTGCCCCTTGCTTAAATTGCATTTTCTAGAGAATGGAAAAAAGTTTCTTTGTTCTGTTTTCAGTTTCAGAATGACAAGGGGGAGCACTTTAAGATACCTTCCATACATTTCTGAAGATATTATGCTTCAAGTTTACCACTATTCACAATAATGACGAAATTATATACTATAATATAATCTGCTGAAATATGTGTGATTGTATAAAAATACCTACTAAAGATGTGTTACAGAACCCTCCTTTGTCACTCTAATAGTGAAAACATTACTGAATTTTGTTTTCTCTAGAAAACGTTAAATTCACAACAAAATCTGGCAAATGTGAAATACAGAAGTCAACTATTGTCTTATCTCCTATGGCATACCTACTGGAAATAAATAAGTTAGTGTTTCTGTGCACACTTAATATAAAGTAGTTGTTTTGTTGAAATGTTTTTGTTTTCTCACTACTTGTTGTGTATGGTGTTGCAGTGGTTATGTGTGACTGTCATGCCCTGTTGAACTATATACTTTCCCTGGAATCAGGATTTGTATTATCATTTTTATAATCAGTCATTTTAAGCGCAAGGTCTCTTACATGCATAATATACATTCAGCAAAAGTATTCCACAAAACACACCTTTAGACTGAAACGACATTATTCTTATTGAAAATAACAAATGTTCAATATTGTAATTTCTTGTCATGAAATAACACGTGTCTTTTTACACATTTCCCCTAAGGCGTAATATAATAACTACAATATATATACTTGAAAAAATAGGTTCCTTCTAAACCACTACAAATTCGTGTTTTTCGCTAGTCACTGTCCTTCTTTATCACGACACATTTCTTTAAAACGTTTTTCGTACTTTACCTTTAATATCGTTATCTTTAAAATAAAAATAGAATATTATATATTATATTATAAATATATATATGCTCCACTTTAACATTGAAAATAAAAATAAAACACAAGAATAATTATTTTGAATGCACCTTTATAAGCATGCTGTTTCTGTTTGCATCATTGTGGAGCATTAGCTCAGTGGTAGCGGCGCGGACTCGCAATCCAAGGGTTCCGAGTTCGAGCCCGCCACTTAGGTCAAGTGCGGAGTTGTCTGGCTGAGCGGAGGGAGCACTTCACTCGACTCGTAGAGCCAATGGGGGAGCTTCCGTAGCACAAATGGGTGCTTTAAAAGCTAATTAGGACTTCGCTCGTGGCCCCTCCTGGAAAACAATTGACAGGCTATATGCCTTGAAATTACGGAGGCTAGCCACGTAAAATATACTCACTACACTACTCAAGCCTTCATGATGAATGCAACTTTTGACATTTACACATTGACAGTTTGTAAACGAGGCGCATATTTTCACTTGATAAATACAAAGGCATTTTCAAATATTTGAAATAGTGAAGATAATTACGGTTCATTTGATATTATATAAATCATAGATCCCAGTGTTTAACCGTATTATACTATTTTTTAATGTTCCATTGCAAAATTGTAATTAGTTAGCTCGCTAACTTCTAATTTCCCCTTAGTCGGAGTTAAGCATGCGAATATACAATAGTGGAGATAGCTGTAACATTACATCCGTTGACCATTTTTGGGCAACGAAACATAAATCGAGAACAATGGAGATTTCATGTTTCGTTAGTTTTCAGCTAGCTGATTGGTTAAGTGGTTCATGTTTCGTTCTCTATCTGTATTCTTATTGGCTTAGAGATAATTGGCTTCTCTGTTCCGTCCGACCGTTTTGCAAATTAAATTTTCAGTAAGACGGGCGTCCATCTTGGAATTTTCGAAGGGGACAGAATTCACGAGATTTTCACTTTAAAACAAAGAAATGGACCGTTTTAGCTCCGGTGTTTTCATAATCCGACAAAGCAATAGACCAACTACGTGTGTTGAAAAGATCTAAGCCGTAGCGCAAGAATTCGTCGAGATATTTACCGATCGTTACCAGCATCAAAAATAGAGGGCGTCCGCCGCAGTTTTACTCTTCTTATTTAGCTGTTTCTAAGCCGTTAGTCTTCCCGTTTTTTTATTTAGTAGCTTAGACTAATCAGTTCTATTGAAACCGTGCAGTCATTTTTGTTAGCTAGCTAAAAATTTCGAGATATTAGCCGAAAACTGCCGTTTTACATGTAGCTACCCTGTGGCGGTGAAACCGACCCTTTATCTAAAAACATACTGCTGATCTTGCAGTGAAGTTAATTTTTATCAGTAGCAGGAAGGTGTAGCTACCTATCACAGTCGAAGTCCTGTGAAAATAAAGTGATTTTTGATAAAAAATAGCCTCGTTTTGAAGAGGTTAGCTAGCTACACATTTTCACTGCCGAAACGCAGTTATTACGCTATGTTATCTTTCTTTATACCACCGAAGACTTTTGTTATAGCGAGAGCAACATGGGAGCTAGCTCTCTGGATAGTTTTGGATCATTTGGAGCTAGCTAACCTACAGAAAGATAGCGTTTTGGAAGCGATTAGCTAGGTGCTACCCTCTATCGGCATTTCTTTTTACCCCTGGTTAGCTATCTATGCCCTTTTAAATACTACGAGACCCTTTGTAACACGTAGTATAATGTGTCAGCTAGCTTTCTGGTTAATTTGGTATAATTTGGAGCTAGCTAAGCACCTCTAACATAACGTTTTTGAAGTAAAAGCTAGCTAAACACTGTCACCCTGTATCTCGATTTATTTCCCTATGTTTACCCCCCGTAAGTGTTGTGAAAACACTTATCATAGTGAGTAAAAGGTCCCTCCCAGGTTCCTGAAATCTTTTCGATCATTTGGAGCTAGCTAACTACCTCTAACATAGTGTTTTTGAAGTGCGTAGCTAGCTACTTTTTTTTTTAATTGTTCTTCCAAATTATGATTTTTTGCCACTGTATAGTTCAGGAAGCTGTTTATCTTTGTCTGTCAGAGCTTTGACTAATCTCACCACATTCAATTGTGGGGCACATAGCGACGAATTCCCTGGACATTCGTTCCTAAAATTCACCCCTCATAATAAAAAGGGGATTAAAATCACGACAACACTATAGTTAAAAGGATTTCGTTTTCAAAAGAAAAAACTAAGAGGAAAAACGGAACAGTACGTAACAGCGTAAGTGACGAAATCATGAAGCAATCAATTATTGGAAACATTTTTCCTCGCCAAGTGGAAATTAGCTTTTAACTGGAGCCTGTGGCTTTCTTCTTGTTGTAGTTAATTATGTAGATTTAGTATTTTTTTACATAGATCATATATCCCAAGCATTACTGAATTATTCTCTTTCATATTGTGGCTTAGCAAAATTGTATCTCCTCCTCTTTGAATTTTTAAGTATTCTTATTGATTTTAATCATAACTACCTTCAATGTATGTTAACTTAGGTCTTGGTAAAAATAAAGTATAAAACTCTAACTTAATTTGCTTTTTGTTTTTGGTATAGTTCCGAAAAGCTCAATTAGCAAAGAAAGCACTTTCCGGGAGGGCATTAGTTTTGTAGATTTTAAGATTCCTGAAAAAGGATGGGAACATTGAAATTTGTCCTAAAACGTGAAAATCACGAGGTTTTTATTTATATTGATATATATTGATAGACTTATCAGCATTCACAAAACTCATTAATAATATGTCCCGTGCGGTACGGGATTCCACGGTATTAAATATTAAACCGAATTATCCAGCCTTTTAAAAAGTTGTGAAAATCCGTTTTTCTATATTTTACTGTATTCGACTGGTGTTTATAATATGATTTTTTTTAAAATCGTTATATGAAGATATATTTCCCGTTGGAAAATTCATACATGTCATATGCTCCTTAGCGTGGAGCTACAGCGAAAGGAATTACCCACTATTGTTTACCAACGCTTGTCGAAGAGACACCTGTTCATTAGCTGTATATACTTTGTGGTTTTATGGTCAATTCCATGTCTATGCTCTGATTGTATATATCAAATTCTTGTTAATTGTGGCACTACATACATTCACTGTTATTTTTAAAAATAACTATAGTCTCATTATTTTCTTGGAATAACCAGCATATGAACTATAATAAATGAATTCGTACTGGTTTGTTTTCCCTCTTTGTATGTATGCTTATAGCTGATGACTTACTTGATGAACATTTCTGGAAGAAAGAAATGTATACTATAAATATGTAACATAAAAATCTCAACAATTAAAAAAATGTTTAAAAAGTTTTCTTATTTTAGGCTTATATGATAGCATGTCAAATTAGGAAAATATGTATTACATAACCTACCTTGAGGTATCATCTAAAAATGAGAGGATGATATTTTAATGTCATTTATTTATTTATTTATTTATTTATTTATTTATTTATTTATTTATTTATTTATTTATTTATTTATTTATTCACGAATATTTATACAGGATATAAAAACACTTCAACAATA
>JANTOQ010389573.1:0-12014 GCA_027564595.1 Bythotiara depressa
TGAAAAGGCCTGACTGTCCATGTTTGGAATTACTGGATACAGCAATGTTGACAGTATATTCCTAGACATGCTGATGATCCCTAATATTGGGCGAAACAGTCCTAATATTTTTTGTTCTCTAGATTGTTTTGTCAAGTGTGTTAATGTTCAGTCGAGGGAAGACTTTGGACAAGAATGGACACTGAGAGAACGAGAAAGATTCACTAAAGATAATGACAAGGTACGGTATTATTAAACATATTTCCAGGAATGTTTTATATCATTGTTTTAAGTCTTTTGCTTCTGACCACTGGATAAAATGGCACAATTTAATGCAGATGTTAGAGACTTTGACTAAGCCAGGAAGGCTTTATTTAGGGGTCCATTTAAGGCAAAAATCACAAATTTGACCCCTGCTGGGAGGGCTAACAGCGCCCCCAGACCCCCAGCTGAAAAAAAATCAAATCTTCGATGCTCATTGCCAATATACATATAGAAATCTTGCCTAAGGTGATTTTTTTTCTAGATCCGCCCCTGCAATGGGAAGATTATATGTCAGGCTGAATAGATATTCACGGTGAAAGAGAATTTCCGAAGCATGCAAAGAGAAATATTTATAACTGAATTATATATATATATGTATATCTTAACGAGCTGTCCGCTTTATAGTATGTCCGTTTTAGGGAGATTCGACTGTATTCACTTTTTCTCTCTAAAATATTATTTCATAGCTATATATATACCCAGTTACATTTTCACTTGGTATACAAAAGGTCCCAGATAGCTTATGTAAGACAAGTTATGTAATTATTGGAAAAGGTATCTGTTACTTTTTTTAGCACCTGGTTTAGAGTTTTAACATATTTATTTATTTTTATTTCTAGTTAAACTTACCCACCCTGGAAAGGTCTCTGCATATTTTTACATACAGGTCAAATGTAAAAATGTATATTTATAAGCATGGTTTTACTTTATGTCATTACAGTAGTGAAACATACATTTGGAAAATATCTTATATTGAGAAAAACAACAGTATTATGCTAGATTTGTCATTTTTTGAAATGTGACATGTTTGACAACTTATGATTGGGAGATAATATTTGATAAGATTTAATATTTTTAATTTGGTTTCTTGTTGCTAAGTAAGTAATTCTATTTGCCACATTAAAATCATAATAAATACAATAAAAGAAGCAAATAAATAAATTAATAAATATACAACTAAATAAATAAATAAATATATCCTCATAACTAGTGTGGCAAGGAATACCAAAGGGACAATACTAGCCCTATTTCCATGATATTCCTCATATGCTAGAGTTATAAGGAGAGTTTTTTTAAACATTTTTTGTTAAATTTTGATAGCTAGCTACAAAATCACAGCTAGCTATATTATACATATAGCACGATCCCCAAATTAAATTTGAATTTTATTAATTATTGTTGTTCCTTCATCCTCGGTAAAAGTATCGCATGAAAGAAAATCATGTAAATGCAATATATCCGTAGCTAATTCTTTCTAGCTCAAAGTAGTTCATGTTTTTATTCCCCATCGCTACATTAGCTGAGCGCTCGCCATTTTTGTAATTTTTTGTACTAATTAAAATGTTGAAATTCATATTTTGCTTAATTATTTACGCTAAACGTTTTTTGATTGGTTAAAAAGTAAAAACGTCAGATAATTTATAACTGTAAAAATAACAATATACACCTCATACCATTGGAAAATAATGTATTTTGATTAAAATTTGATTGGTCGTTTCATAAAATCGAATAGATAGAAAAAGTAGGACAGATTTTTAACTTTAATTCAACTTCACAAAGCAGATAACTATGCGTCAGCGCATTATGCTAAACGTGTCCAGTTCCGTGGACGCGTTAAGACCAGATGTCTACAGAGTACATAAGAAATAAAACTTGTACTGTCGAGGAATTTGGATAACTCAATTGGAGACATTAAATCTCAAAAGAAGAAGCATCAAATTTGTGGCACTGTGGCAAAGTAGTGAGTGAGTTGAACTTGCAATACAAGGGTTGCGTGTTCGACTCCCATTAACGCCACAGTGTAAAGGATGACCTCTTCGATAGAACCATAGATCATATATGTTTATAGGTTTGTGTGCGCCACAAGTGATGCCTATAATGCCATATGCGAATGTGCTCCTATGGTGCAGTGTTGTACAATGTGCGTGCTTGTAAAGCTCTCTGAGCTGTAAGCTTAGAAAAAACATCGAATTTCAAAGCTCAAATTTTGCAATGTTTCCACACAGAATTCACATTGAACTTCAATGCTGCCACATGTCAAATGGTTTCGTACAAAACTGAATGCTTCAATACGAGAATCATAGAGTTGGATCGATATGCAATTATTAGTATTATTAGTATTATTATGATTATTATTAACTCTTTATTTAAAGTCGGTTTTACAAGTCATGCGCGTAAGTTAAAATATATAAAATTACACAAACTATTTATACCGACTAAAAAACATACATACATTTGATGGCTACAGGTAACCTACTCCAGCAATATATGACTTACAAAGTCTACAAGAGCAAAAAATTTCGAGTTACGCCCTTCGAGTTATGCCCTTCGAGTTACAAAAACTTCGAGTTACGCCCCTTGATGACGTCATCAATGATATCATAACTCGAAGTTTACTAAACATTTAGAGTAAGTAGGGTTAACGTAACTCGATCGATAATCAAAGTTAACGACGAATCGACTTAAGGTCAGGAGCGTAACTCGAATGTTACTTAAAGTTGATGACACATCGAGTTAGTAGCAGGAGAGTAACTCGAGCGTTAATCAAAGTTGACGGCACATCGAGTTAGCAGTAAGGGCATAACTGGATCGTTAATCAAAGTTGATGACTCACAGTGTTACGCCCTTTCTTATAAAATAAGTTAAAGTTATTGTTATTTTAAATTTTTAATGTTAATTAAATGTTGATCTACAATTAATCTTGGAAACTAAATTTGTGGATAAGGTGCTACTTTCACCTGTTGTATAACTGCTTATAGTTTACTTAATATTTTCTTGAAAGAAGCTTGAAACTTAAAACTTCTAGTCGTGGTTAATACGTCCCTGGACATGTTTATTGTTACCACAATACGTCCATGTTGTTACGATATGCATAAGAATGTCATTATTTTGTTCTTGACCGGAAGACATTTTTTTCTTTCACCAGAACTCAATCTCGTATTACCAGCGATTTAGAAAACCAGACAGATAGGGAAATAATAAGAGGTATAATATAAGAGAGTGGCTGTTTTTTCGCCTTATACCACCTTACTGTGTCGTGTAACTAACGTTGCCTTTCTGTTCAACTACATCTATACTGTTAATGTTATACTGTATGATATTAACAGCTTTATATTATATTAACAGTATTTTCTTGATATCTTAGTTTATACAACTTTATAGACCAACTATAATAATTTTATTTAGAAGCTACCTAATCGTCGGTGGAGATTATAAAGTAGGGCAGCCCCAACGGGGTACCTATTGGTGTTGTAGTAAGTTACAACCTCGTTCCCAGGGCCTTTTTTCCTTTTTGATGTTTCTGATAAATTATAAAGACCAGATGGATTTCTCCTGTTTGCGAAACACTATTCGCGGAATTTCCCAGCATTTTCTTCACTTTATTTGGCCACTACTAAATTTTGAAGAGCAAAAGGCGGGAAGAAAGTATTATTGAGAGGACTTATTCAACTCTCCTTCATATATAGCACGAAATTGTACAACGTGTGTATATATATTATATATATATATATGTATATATACCAGAGTTATCTGCATTCTACACATAAATTGGGCCGGTAAGAGGGGGTAATCATGATCCGCTTTTATCTTTGTAATCACACATAGCTGACTGGGAAACACCCGAATGTGTAGTAATAAAATGCCAGTCCCTCTCTAGCGATATTGTACACCATAATTTTGCTGTTCAGAGGCTTCAATCATAATCCACTTTTATCTTTGTAATCACAAACAAACGATTCAAAATATGAAAGATTTTCATCAGTCCACAACCGGCCGGCTGTTTGTGTTAACAATGCCATTTCTCTGTAGCATAGCATTTTACACATAACTTTCGATCACGTTAGTGGGTAATTATTTTCAATCAAACGTCATCCTACTAACGCTATAAAAGTATTCTAACAATTTATTTTACAAACCCCTGGTTAATGTAATGATGTTATTTTCTATTTTAAAAAGGTTTTTAAAATGACATCTAGTCAGTTTTATCTATGCAATTTTAGTTAACTGACACTCTTGGGGCTTTAATCTTTAATCTAAATTTTTTCAATGGCAACCTTTATGTTATTCGTTTATAAATGCTGTTAAAGGAATAAGATCTAAACATTTACGTCAGCTGAATAAAACTAACTTTAACTTATTTTGTTAAAACATGGTAGAATTTATAAGAAAGGACGTAACTCGGCGTGTCACCAACTTTAAGTAACGCTCGAGTTATGCCCATGTTACTAACTCGACGTGTCATCAACTTTGATTAACGCTCGAGTTACGCCCCTGCTAATAACTCGATGTGTCATCAACTTTAAGTAACATTCGAGTTACGCCCCTGACCTTAACTCGATTCGTCGTTAACTTTGATTATCGATCGAGTTACGTTAACTCTACTTACTCTAAAATGTTTAGTAAACTTCGAGTTATGACGTCATTGATGACGTCATCAAGGGGCGTAACTCGAAGTTTTTGTAACTCGAAGGGCATAACTCGAAGGGCGTAACTCGAAGATTCCCTGACTTTACACGAAACATGATAAATGATTTCGTACAAAACTGAATGCTTCAATACGAAAATCAATATGCAATGGTTCCACATGAAATACATTGATTGGGTCGACATATATAACCTGTTCAATGCTTTCACCACGTGCTGGGTCGCTTCGACACGAAGATAGAATTTTGGTTTTGCACGTATCATGTCTCACCTTGCGTTCAACGAGGATGGATATGGAAGTTTAAAATTAAGAAGGCTTTGACCCTTGGCGCAGTGTAACGTGTTTTCTAAAAATAAACTTCAAGCTTTCATGAGATTCGGGGAATGTCTGTTTGTAACTAACCATTTTACAATTCAAAATATTATTACATAAAATATGACAAAGATACATGACCAAATTATACACTTTTCTACAAATTGAGGAGTCAAGTTCATATTAAATCAGCAGTGCACTTTGTTTCTTACACCACATTGAATTCTCTCTAGCGTATACTTTAATGTCTGTTAATTGTGATTTAATTTGTTTCAGCACTTCATCCACTACATTATTTCTAAAATAAAAGAGGCGTATTGATGTTTATTTACTTATTATTATTATTTGGGAGCATGGCAGTAAGTGAAACAACATATGAAAGATGGAAAGTTTGAAACAACATATATATAATTAAAATAAGGGGTGTGTACGTCAGTGTGTGTTTTGGAGTATTGTGTATTGATATATTTGTATGAATGTCATACACTAAAAACAACAACAATAGCAACACAAACGACAACAACGATAGTAAAGGAGAGAATCCATCAGGAGAAAGCAATAGTACTAGTAGTTAAAATTAGTTTATTTTTTAGTTAACGTGTTTAGTAAGTAGCCAGAAGTAGAGAGAAATTGATAATAATTATAATGTTTATAATAATTATAGGTCCATTAATGTGTATTGTGTTGTGTAGTTATGAAAGAGCAATGTGGAGGTTATACCGTTAGTTGTTTGTTTGTAGGATGTTTGTTCATATAATACATAGCTACATATAGTTAAAGTCAGCGATACATTATTTTTAAAGCAAACAGTAAATTAGCAACTATTAGAAATATAATATTTTTTTGAGGGCGGGTTTATAAAGTTAATAATAAGAAAGAAGTGGATTATAGATCGAAATAACGATTATTGGCCTAGAGATCTCACCTTCATCAGGAGCTGCTGCGATCTCCCCCTTTGTTTCTGGTACCTTTAATAAACTGAGTGGCTCTTAGGGCCCTCGATTTAAATAGTTCTGTTTTTGTCCCTATCTGTCATTTAGTTTACAGAAATCTCTCCTTTTAGTCATACAAATATTCCAGGATTGATTTGCTGTAATGACTTTTATTCATGACGTATGTCATGATAAAAGCATGTTAGTTATAACAATGATTAAAATAATTAGAGAAGCAACTGTTTCCAAACAGGTACTAATGTGTAATTACTTCAGCACCAATTAACGAAATAATTATGAAAATAAGGTTTAATATTCGCCAAAACGGTTGGAAGTTAAAGTCTTCAAAATTTTCTACATACACTTTTATATATTATGACACTATAAAGGGAGTAATAAATATTGTTTAATATAAGAAAAACTAAGAAATAAACTAAGAACGTGAGAGAAGATGCCTTTTTATCACGCAGTAAGTACAAGATAAAATTCTAAAAGTTTAACAGTTGTCTTTTATGCCGTTGCGAATTATACACTATCATCATGATCTGATCATTGAACGAAATACAAACGTGAGAAGAATATAAATACTGGGAGAGAAATGAAATATCATTTCTTTGCATATTTATTCTTCTGGAAAATTAAGCACATAATTTTATATCCACACTTTAGTTGTTTGAACAGCGAGCATGCGGTTGTTGAAGCAAATTTCTTTCATTTAATCACTTGATACACCTTTTCATATTAGGTCGAAATTTGAAGTATAAACTCGGACTCCAGATATGGATTCTGGTGAATTATGCTTATAGAATATTTTTCAAGCTTTTAATCGAAACAGAGCCTATTTTTTGGGCTTATTACCATATCCGGTCAAAGACTTCTTATATTTCGGTTTAGCAACCCAAGTCTCGTTATGATAAAAACGCTTGCGTTATTGAATATTTTCTAACAGTTGATAACGTTTTCCTGATTAACTAAGAACTCCAAAAGAAGTGCTGTTTTGAAAAGATGACGTAATATTGCCAAAGATTTATGTAAAAACTAATCTGAAAGCTGTTAAACAAACAACTCTGAAACAGTTAATAAGTTACTTTTGGAATGTTACGTTTTGAAGGGTTTTCCTTTCTTTTAACAACTTATCCGTAAACGTTGTTTATATATATCAGGATTCATAGCCGTAAAATTAGTGTGTCTTTTGTAGAAATTGTGATTATTCTCTAAATTCTCTAAATTCTCTGGTGAGAACAATCCGAGATTGACTCTGTTCCATCTCCTCTGAATTTTGTTCTCCTCATTGCCAAGGCGTGTTTTTCAAATGCTTCAGAGATATCTGTGGTTTTCACTTACATCACCGTTGTGTTCACTTACATCACCGTTGTGTTCACTTACATCACCGTTGTGAAAAGGAAGTTTTATATATATCACATTCTTTATATATTAGGTAAAGTAGGGATATAGTTATTTATTCGTAAATTTCTGTTAGAATGTCGGAAAAACAACGAATTGGTGTTTTCAAGGTCGTCAGTGGCGAAGACGCCACTCCTGCTCATACGATTGACAATCAGGTACCGCCGTTGGTAGAAGTCGAACATCAAATTTATGTTTCCCAACAGGACTTTAATACTTTTAGGTTGTCAATGTTGACAGATATCAGAAATATGATCTTATCTTTATTTACTCAAGATGATGCTCCTCATGCTACTGCAAAAAACATTGACTTTCCTTCTACCTGGAATGATATTCATACCAGCTTCTTGTCTGAGAAAGAAGCCGGCCAGTCGGTTGAGAATTGCAATAAAAGATCTGTGCAAACACCTGGAGATTCAAAAAATGATGACGTAAAGTCTCTTTATACGCAGTCCAGTTGCCAGCTGGGATGGATGCAACAACAATTATCTAGAAAAGGACAACAGGGGGAAGATGTCCTTTTCCTCCGTAACAGAGGAGAGGAAGACAGGGCTTCTAAGAATCCAAGATTAGACATAGATCTGGAAAAGGATGTACTTGACCTGGTTGATAGTGAACGACCTGATATGGAAAGAATATGTGATCCTATGTCAGAAAAGTTAGCAGAGACGGTGGTAATTGAGTGGCAGGAACATTAAAAAAATATAAATATTCGGAAACATATATATGCACGTCATTTAATGCCCAGCAATTGTTCGGAAATAAGGAAATTTATCAAATGAGCTCGTTTACCTCTTATCACAAATGAGTAGACGAGGAACTGGTAAATATATAGAAAGTTATGCTGAAGGCTACATCAGCAATTATTAATTTAGCAAACATGGCACTAACAAATGACGAAAAGTCAGTGTTTGTGGATTCAAAAGATGTTAACACATGCTAGAACTTTGTTAGGCTACTGCCACACATGGATAAAAAACCGTAGAAAGGCAAATGCCAGGAGTGTTTAAGTCCAGACTGTCGTGATATATGTGATTCCTCAATGGGACCTACTAAATACTTATTGGGCGACGATCATAGTAAATTGGTGCAGGATGCCAAATAAATGAATTGAATGTTTAATATGGCATCAAACAAAATAGGACAGAAAAAGAGGCAACAAGTCAAACATCACAACAGGGTCCTTTTTTAGAAAGAGGCCTCCCGTTCCACATGGGCTCAACCATGGGGAAAACGAACCAGCTGTATCACAGAAGTTGATATGAGAGTAAACTCAAATTATTCACACCTTGGAACTGTATCCTTTTCAGAAAAATCAATCAATCAAACTTCACTCTTCGTGCTCGTTTAATTTCCCAATTTTGGGAGACTTGTTAAATGCTGCAGTGTTTAATAGTTATATATAGTTGATAATTGATAAACTATTTCACTTGTTATGTAGTTTATGTATAATATGTAAGTTAAAGAATTTGAATTATTTCTGTATGTATAACTTTGAACTAGCTGTCAAGAAAAAACTGTCTTTAGATCAGGCGCGTATTTACAGTGGTGCTTCTGGTTGCTTTACACCAGTCAGGAACACTAAAAATGCTCACTTTTATAATAAAATTATCAATAAGACAATACTTGCAAAAATCATTCATTAAAACATTTGATTGCATCAAGGAGGTTGAAAAACATTTATTTATGAAGCAATACGTGAACGAAAATAATAATTTATTTTAATAATGTCGAGTTTCGATTGTATAAAAAATACGTTTTTTATAAATTTTTACAATTATTTATTAAACCGCAAGATTTAAAAACATAAACATCATTATTTTCTATGGTGTCACATGTCAACGTTACACGGCTTATTTCTATAGCATCAATAGAGTTGTAACTCCATCTTTTTTCAACCTCCTTGATTGAATTCTTTATTGTACCAAACAACAAACATTCACGTTTAAAATAACATTCACTTGAGTCTTAACTCGCTAATGTTGTATTTTACCATTATTTAAATTTTCACGCCTTCTAGATGCTTATTATGATGTTGCTGAATGGTTATATTAATAATTCACATTGAAAAAAGTCATCGGTTGATATTTAAAATGCATCACTTCGAGTATACAGAATGTTCAGATATAGAAAAAAACAACCTATAAGAAGAAGATTGCAGTAGAATTTTAAATGCAGCTAATGAAACCGATTTATTTACTGTTTGAGACGCTTAAAAGGCAGAGAAGGGGAATTTTAAGTGAAACTGACGAAGTGATTTAATACTTTATTGTCAGCTGTTCCACTTGGTTAGGATAAGATTAAATAATCGCGTGTATTCGTGAGATTCTGTTCTTTATGAAAAATCAAAATTTAGCGACGTAGTAGATTAAAAACGGTCGTTCTACCTTCGGCGATATTTTTGATAACGAAAGAAAAACAAAGGTGTTTAGATATTTTTTTTTTCTGTTTTATTTTCAAAGTTAGTACAGCATTTCTGCTGTTGGATTTCTTTTCGTTTGAAAGATATCATTGTTTCTCACAACATGCACTTAA
Organism: Bythotiara depressa; assembly: GCA_027564595.1. Lineage (NCBI taxonomy): Eukaryota > Metazoa > Cnidaria > Hydrozoa > Anthoathecata > Bythotiaridae > Bythotiara > Bythotiara depressa. The sequence goes on from JANTOQ010389573.1 coordinate 9,853, forward strand.
TTTTACTGTGTTAGGAGTATGACTTTATATTTATTTTTCAATGGTACAATAAATTGCAATGTCCAGTCATCTGGCGCCCGGCCAGGGCTAATTAGAAAGTTAACTACCCCAAACCAAGAAATTTGTCACCAGTCACACGATTGTCTAAATACGCGCCTGGAGATATCCTTTGTGCCAGTCCTTCTCACAAGTGAAAGGGATGCCAAGAATGGTGTAAACCAAATTGTTGTACAGAATCGTCAGTCCACGCCCTAACACTGTTTCGGGGTATTAAGTAACGTTACAAACTACCGTGTTTTAACAAGAAGGATTGCACAGATAATAGAAAACTCCAGATTGTTAGCAGATAGTTAGCAGTTACGTAACAAGGCAAGCTCTTCATATCATTTGTAATCAACCCATAGAATAAGTTAACCTTTTATCATGTTTGATTAAATGTTCTTTTTTTTTCTTCGTTTACTTTCTGGTTAATTGCGTGAATTAATTAATCAATTCTTAATTTAATTATAGGAAAATTAACTATTTCCATTGGTGACAAATGCATGATAAACAAACTACATATCTATTTACCACCTCTGACTACCATAACAGATTTTTTAAAAAGCACATGCAATCATTGTCTTAAGCATGTATAAAAGTTGGGCTTTTATGATAAATGTCCAAAATTAGAACGAGGATAATTGTTGATGTAAAACTTTGTAAGTCAAGCACGAAAAAGTATTAAAATATCCATTGGTGACAAATGCATGATAAACAAACTAGAGATCTATTTACCCCCCTCGGATTACCATACACAGATATCGGTTTGTTATAAAAAGCACATGCCAGGAAATTTAAAAAAATCAACTATTTGTAATCATTGTCTTAAGTATGTATAAAAGTTGGGCTTTTATGATAAGTGTCCAAAATTAGAACGAGGATAATTGTTGATGTACATCTTTGTAAGATCATGCACGAAAAATACTTTTTTTTTTTAAAACAACAAAAAAATACAACCTCAGAATGTGCCCAAACCTTACGACGTCACAAAGCCCAAAATAAAATGTCAGTATGGGTTCCATTTTGTGTCAAAAATATTAAAATCGGGCTCCACTATTAGTTTTAAGTTCTCCATATGAGACGGGGATGCAAGTAGGTATAGTAGTTGGGATTAATTTTGATTTAGATATATCAGCGTTACGTGGCTAATGAAACCAAATACAACACGTCAGCAATAGTTCTGAAAATCGACAGAAAAAGTATGCTTTTTGATGACGTCAGCAATGTTCTATAATAGTTATGACAGCCGTAGTTCCACATCATAAATAACTGTGAAGATGTGCTTATAATCCTGAATAATGGAATCGATGTACGTACTGAAGTTATTACGAAATAAATAAAGCAGTCAGCTAGACAAACAGACAACCCACTAGTGAGAAACAATTTCAATATACCAATGACCATAGCCGTGCAGATTCATTGGTGATTAATCAGTTTCGAAACGAAGCTATTAATGGAGCAGTAGACACACCTTACCGGAAATATTATAGATATGTGAATAAATTGTTAATTGATAAACACGCATATTCTGCTGAACATTGCGACTTTCCTCGATTCAGTCATCACGTGTGGTATGAGGAAATAACACATTCTTGCGGAATATATCGATTGGTTGATTCACGAGTAGACAAAGCTAACTTGGCTACAATCCACTTCTGTAATCTGTTATGACATGTTATTATTTAAAACGAAAAAAGTTTTATATTCTGTCCTTCTAAAGAACTATTGTATACTTACGATGATCGTTAATTAGTTGATTAGCATACTTAATTAACGGATGTTATTAATTAAAAGGTTACTATTGCTAGTCAGACATTATTAAAGATACAGATTAAGTTACTATTAGCTATAGAAAATTACAGCATTACGAAAATGTTTCTCTAATTCACATTTTGTGGCTACAATTAATTTCCTTGATATAGTGTATAAGAAACTGCGTGGAATTGAATTGTTTTTTATGTGCTAACTTGTTCTTAAACATCCATTCAAAGTATATACATTGGAACTCATGTAATTCGAATTCAGAGGGGACCGAGAAAATTGTTCGAATTACATGATTTTCAAATTATAGGATTATCCCGTTATTAAGGAAATCTGAGGGGACCGAAAAATCTGTTCGATTT
>JANTOQ010389794.1:0-21552 GCA_027564595.1 Bythotiara depressa
AATTTCAAGGCATATAGCCTGTCAATTGTTTTCAGGAGGGGCCACGAGCGAAGTCCTAATTGGCATTTAAAGCACCCATTTTTGTGCTACGGTAGCTAGTCCCATTGCCATTGGCTCTATGGAGTCGAGTGAAGTGCTCCGCTCAACCAGACAACTCCGCACTTGACCTAAGCGAGTTTTATAATATTAATCTACAATGGCACTACCAAATCAAAAACATCAAGGAAAAAGTATCTTTAAAACTATCCAAAATAAAGTCCATTGCTCCTTGTTTAATCTTTTATTTTATTTTTGTTTTATAGTGGCCCCCGTGGAAATAATTCCCTGACTATAAATGTCTTGTGAATTTTTCTGGGCCTAGCCACTCTAAATATATATTATTATTATTATTATTATTATTATTATTAATGAGTTATACACTGATTTTGTTGAAAATGAACAGGTGATCTGAAAATGCTGGGGGAAATATAAAAAGTCAGGACAATGCATGATATTTTCGTTAAGTGGAGAATTTCAACATAAGACTTATTTCTGGGGAAATTTAATTTAACAACACAAGCAGTTATAATTATAATTTATTTTTAAAAAATTTTCTTTTTAAGTTTCTTAATTAAAAAGTCAAATATTCTTCTCACTTTATTTCTGAAAACATTTCTTTAAAAATGTAAAGTTGCTTTATAGAAAAAATTTTCTTTTGTCATGGAAAAGTCAGTGGAAATGAAAATATTTTTTACAATTTCACAGTACAGTACGTTTCACACAAAAGGTAACAAGAGGTAACAAGTTGCTGGAAAATATTTATCAATGTAGAGGAATTTAGAAATGGCCCAAGAAATTTCAGGAGGTGCACACACCTTTTTTCTTAAAACTTAATAGTGCCCTTTTAATAGAGGGCATCAAACTTGCTTTTATGAATACGAGTGTTGATTGTCTTTGGGTTTTATATTTATAGTTTGATGCCCTCTATTAAGGTGGCGTTTACACATAGGGCCTACAATAATAAGTATAGTAAAAGAAGGTGTTATGATCTATGAGTTACGTGGGTTCAACATGTTCTGTCTAGGGAGCAAATTCTAACCTGTATCAACATCAAGGTGTGCTTCTAAGGTTTAAGAAAAGAAAGTGTGTGCACCTCTGGAATTTCTTGTGCCATTTCTAAATGCCTCTACGATGATAAATATTTTCCAGCAACAATAATCATAGTTCAAATCACAGGCCAATATGTGTTGATAAAACTACCTTATAATCACTAATTTTTACAGTCACTAATTTTTGCAATTTTATAACATGACAAATATCAGAACACGCAAATCGCAAAAACGACAATCGCAAATTTTTCCCTATTTTTCTGGAAAGAACGAAAAAAAATAAAAATGTTTTTCCCTATTCCTAAACGTTTAAAAATTATAATCCACTCAAATTCATGAAAATAAGTTCCACAAAAAAATTACAAACTCAGGAAATCGTGAAAATATAAACCGCGAAAATGTGCCTTAAATGTAGTCGCAAAATTAAAAACGCATGAAAATAAGTGATTATAAGGTAACCAAAAATGGTTGTTTTGTCATTCTTGAGATATGATGGCCGGGGCATGGTCAACCTCGTTCCCAGGGCCTTTTTTCCTTTTGATATAACTGATGATGGAATATTTGATACATATGTATCACCATCTGATCAAAAAGAGAAATAGGCCCTGGGTACGAGGTTAGGGCATGGTGTACTTTTTTGCCTTGTCCACCATTTTACCCAGTAATCATGGTAAGCAAGACTGCCATGATTTTTGGGGGAAAAAAGTTAGGTAGAAAAATGAACACCAAGTAACCTTCTACTACCGAAGCAGCAAGTAACTCTGGAACAATGCAAAATTTATCATGGGATATTGCCAATATGCCTTATGTGACTTGACCCTTGCTTTTGCTAATATTTTGATAAATTATGAACTAAACAGATAGACATTTCACACAAATGCATGTAGTTCTTCGAACTAATGGAAAAAACACCATCCTAAATAGCCTAGTCAAACTAATCTCTTTTCTTACCGATTTCCATTCTTACAATTATTCACTTTCATTCATTAGCATAGATTATTGAAAAGAGAAGAATAGGATGCAGTGCCCCTGTAAATGTTTATGAATTTTACCTAAGTCCTCCAAATGAAGCTTAAATTACTTTTTAAAATTTACACTGTATGTAGGCTGGTTTTGCCAGGTGCTTTTGCAATTAGCTTTAAAAATATTATATAGAGAAAAATCTAAAATTATTTAAATTATGTATAAAACAAAAAGGTTAGGTAAAGCATTATGGGGAAATAATTGGTCATTTAGTGATAAACATCTCAAATACTATTTATTATTAAACATTTTATTGCCAATTTCATTTCCTTCTTCTGTCGCAACATAAAGTTGGGGGATGCATACAATAATATTCAGGAAAACAGTTCTAAGGAAGTTAAGCTCTGGGGAATCTAGTCATCTAGACACCAGAACACACACAAAATTAAATACTTCCATGCATTTCAAAAGAAGTTAAGCAACCACTTTGTAAACCTTCCCCATCAATCTCATTGAAGAAAACGCTTTAAAAACTATTCCAAAGATTAATAAAAACCTCTGCGATCGAACACGTCAAATTTGAATTATAGATATATCGAGGAGTAATTGAGTACCTTATAAGTGCTGTTAAATTCATGCAGCATAATTTTTTGCACATCTTTAAATTTGCACAGTGAAAATAGAGACATTCACACATTTAAAACGAAGAGCGTGGGTATAAAGACAAGTAAATCAAGGAGATTAAGTTTACACATCAAATTATCTCTTCCAAAATCCTATATGTACAAACCTAGAGCAAATGGAAGGTTTTGAGCTTTTGTGATGTTTATCATTAGAGTTCATGTTATATAGAATACACAGTGTGTACAAGGATTTGTATCTTAATTTAAACTCCGTAATTTTTTTGGGCTGAAATTCAGGAATTTCTCCTTTTTGGGAAAAAAAATAACTTAAGAGCAATTTGCGCGTTTTAATTTTCACACCTCATGGTGCACAAAAATTAATGCTGCATGGATTTACCTGCACTAAGGTAATTATTAATTGGCTAGAGAATGTTTTTTACAATTTAACATAAATTAAGTTTGTAATTAACATCAATTAGAATTTCATATGATCTACTGAATTATAATTCTCTCACTGCGAATTTACTTTTACTTAAAAAATTATTGTCATAAGATTTAAAAATTGAGGTAGGTAGCTAGTTAGCTATTACATATTTGAAAATGCTCTTTAGACACAACATTCTAAAAAAGGATCTTTCAAATTCGCCATCACATACGTATGTACGCAATGTGCTTTCTTTATTCACTGCACAGGAACAACATTTTTGGTGAATAGGAAGATTTTTTAATCGTCACAATATGTAGGTCTTAGCATGCCAATATTAACATCTAGCTAATTTTAATTTTATCTTCTAAGAGTAAGTTTACTGATGGACAAAGAGATTTGAAATATCTGATCCTTGTTCAATAATATGAAACATTTTTAATTCCGTCCGCATTGCTATCTGCATAATAATATATCTTTGTACAGCAACACTACAAAAACATTGTGTTCTTATAATGAAAGCTGTAATATTTCGTTTAATTAACAATTTAATAAAATCCCTTCTTCTTTTCACTTGGGTCTTTCTCCGTGTTTGCTTATTTGAATATCCAAAACCCCGTACTCGTAGTTTGTAGCATTGGCAACCTGTTCCAAGCGTAAAAACATTCAAAACTTCTCTTCTTTTCATGAACAACTCTCTACATGATGTTCTCTCCACTATTCTATGGCTTCCTTCTATGTTGTTTGTTGTCAACAATTTTACGATTGATGATGTGTAAATTTACGATTGATGATGTGTAAATTTACGATTACCAAGAAGTGGCGAACATCAATGTCTACCCTTCCCGGAATTTTGAACAAAGATATTTTAAAATGACCAGTTGTCAACAAATAGTACTTTAGAGCTGCCAACAAAAACGTTTTTGTTGAAAATGTCAAGGGTAAACCAAACACCTTGTGGGACTTCAATCATCATATCAAATCAAAAAGCATAACTCCAGGAATTATTTTAATTTTCAAAAACAGGTCTGCTTAATACACTTTATTGAACTGATACATATGTGCCAAACATGTGTAAAATCTATTCACTTAATTCACTACTAACTTTCTACAATCATACAGCTTTGTCTCCAATCTTCCATCTGTTACACTCATTAAAAGATGGAAGCATACTTTTTTATTATATTAATAATGTATAATTTATCTTCTTAAATATAAAATTAAATGTGATTTCAAAAAAGCACATTGAGATTTTCCATAAAAATACTATTGTATGTATATATATATATAATATATACAAAAAAGCATTTGTTTGAATGATTGCTAACAATTACTTATACTAGGGCATCTTGCATGAAACAAACATTTCAACAAGATGTGCAGTGTTTCACATGGTTAGATGCAAAATTCTGATTTTATGTTTGTATATAATATACACAGTTTATAAATAGTTTTTATAGTGTTCTGAAAATAATTACATTTAATATATATGCTGTACACTTTTAACACAACCAGACAGTGTCTACTGTAGACATATAAAGTGTCAGAACATAACTTTAAAAGTATCCAGATGGCAGCCACCCAAGTGTCAGGTGAGGTCATGTACACAGCACAGTTTAATTTACATTCACCTCTTATTTCTGTTCTCCATGGTGGTTATTGGCTAAGTGTAATCATCTACTGTGCAGGTTGTCACATGTCTGTGGACACAATTTTATATCCTCAAAATGATTGTTTGATGCATCCATCTTTCTAACACAACTTTTGTTTAGTGAACAATATATAAGCCTGCAAGGGACACTTTTATCATGTCTTTTTAACTTTGTTTCTATGACAAAGAACACATTTTACGGAGAAGTATGTTTTGATTCTTGATTAACATTATGAGGCAAATTTTCTCTTACTGTATACTGTAAATCCTATTTTTATTTTTAGGAAATCATATCGAAAAAATGATACAAAAATGGAAATAGTCAGTAGCTGGAAAAAGCAAAGATGAATTACTTGGGTCACTTGGGAACAGCAAAAAGGTACAATATTGGGAGAAATAGGTCAGATGTTTGTGGTTTCAAGCCCCTTTTTTCTTAAACATCCAGGAAATGAGAGGGGTTGATCACTTATAGAATATTATGTCACATAGTTTGGTGATTATAAAATATATACCATTATAAAATATTTGTTTGCTCACTAGCCTGCCTTATGTATAACACTACCATAACTTAATTGCAGTATTCTAGTTTTAATTTAATAAACTTTACCAAGTTTGAAGGAGGCAACTTGAATGAATACAGCACACTAAAATTAACATATGTTAGAGTCTGTTGAAAACTTGAATGTCATTAATCCAAAAGCACATTATTCTATGAACCAAAGCAAGTGACATAATGTATATTTAACATTGCAAATTTCAAACAATTTATATTGCAAAAACAAAAAAGGATCTTAAACTTAGATATATAATTTTGTATGTATCACTGCATGGTTCGAAAATCTTGAATTCCGATGATTACATTGGCGTAAGTAAAAAAATATTATTTCTTACATGAACAATTTGTCAACATAACTACATAGCCAGAGAAACATAATTACCTGCACAAGTCTTTTCAAATAAATAAAACACAAGGGAAAAACTTAAGCTGTTAATTAAACTCTTTATGTTTTCCAGCCCTCAAAATTCAAAGCTTCATAGATCGTCGTGTAAGTGCCAACCAAATCCGGCGAAATTTTTCTGACCTAGGGTAAAATTAAGATCGGCAAAGCCATTCTGAGGTCGGTTTAGGGTCGGCAAGTTATTTTTTTCCTCTGCCTAATCTTGCTTACATTAAAATGTTAGTTGAAACGAATTTTACAGCCCTCTGAATCCACGACGGCATTCAACAATGCCATCGTGAATGGCATAGGTATTTTAATTTAAGTTGGCAAGATAATGTAAACTTACTAATTAAAATAAATAAATCTCCGTTCATGTTGGTATGAACGAGCCTTCTGTGCTGTTTATTTTACCACCATATGCAAATTTAATTAAAGGTTTTAAGCCATGGTTCATTTATTATTCTATTACCCTTTTTCTTCAAGTCAATCAAGGTCATGCACTTACACTATAAAAAAATTCCCAAAAGACACACTCTTTATCACAGCTGTTTACAAAACACAAAGAACGTACATAATAAAGTTGGTTGCAAACTTTAAAAGTTTAGTATAATATTAAAATTCACTATTAATAGGTATTTCTTCTATTTTAATGAAAATTAAATTTGTGGCTCTTAGCACTACATAAAAAAATTACTTAAACTAAATATTAGTTAAATTAATTAAACACTCCTGAGAAGTATAAGTCAACCAACGCATTTTTCATTAATAAGAAAGATACAGTATTCATGTGCAACTCAGGAAATAACAAATTCTTATATAACTTTGCAAAGGCTTATTATGAGGCGATATCATTGTAAATATGTTATGACATGATGTCTAGATAAAAATACAGAAGCATCCTTTCTGTTTAGAACACGAGTTGTGTTTCTTATTTCAAAAGAAAAAACATTATATTGAAACTTTTGATTTAAAAAAATAATGACAAAAACAAATTTGACTTATGCAAGGAGCTATGGTAAAAATATGTATGTAAGTACAGTACTTGGTGAAGCATAATTGGTTATTTTCAATTACATTTGTGTTAGCGATCTAGAAGCTACTCTTCCTTGACAGTGAAAAAAACAATGATTCAATTACGTACGTAAGCACGTAAGCCAGATTTTCAAACCCTGCACTGTACCAAATTTATGAGATACTGCTATAAAAATAATAACACTTATATACCATAACTTAATTGCAATATTCTAGTGAATTTAATAAACATAAGAAAGAGTTTTATTCCTTTATCATAAGTTTGAAGGAGGCAACTTGAATGAATACACACACTAAAACTAACATATGTATGTAAGAGTCTGTTGAAAACTTGATTGTCATTTAGTCCAAAAGCACATTATTCTATGAACTAAAAGCAAGTGACATATATGTATGTAACATTGCAAATTTCAAACAATTTATATTGCAAAAACAAAAAAGGATCTGAAACAACAAAGTAAATGATTTTGTATTTATCACTGTACCAAATTTATGAGATACTGCTATAAAAATAAATTTTAATAAAGGTGGACAAAGTACATAAAAAGGATACTTTAACCCTATTGGTACTGGGCTTTTGCGGATTGCTGCTTTTTAGATATTTCGCAGGAATAAACTTTCACGCAAATAGATTTTTGGCATTTTTAGCAGAAGAAACTTTCACGGATTTTAGCCAAAAAAAGTCAGCGAAAGTTTCTTCATGCGAAAGTTTTTTCCCTTAAAGTATTTGATAATATTTTTAAGCTCTTTAAACTGAGTGCAACGTTTTGCGGATAATCCCTATATATTGTGTTTTTACTGTTTAAGACCAGCCCTGAGAATTAAAGAAGTTTTAAATAAATATATTTTTATAAAGGCTACCTAATGGTTTCATATAAATTTTTCTATTTTTTGAAAATACAAGGTATATATATGTGCTTCCCCGTGGTCCCCAAATTGACCATTATTTCCAGGTTTAAGGTTGCTACAGGGGAGTTTTGATGGGCATGTAATTTTTATTGTTAATTAAATGTTTGCATAATATTTTTAATAAATTTTTTTATATAGCAAGCTTGACGTGTGGCTATTAGCAAAATATTTTTTTCCTATTTGGAATGAAATATTTGGTAGCTACTAACAAAAAAGAGAGAAAACAGTCCATTTATCTTTTAAACGCTCCTTTGACAAAACCAGTTTTTTTATATAAAAATAAAATTTATTCGCATTAAGCATGTTTACAAAACAGTGTTGCGAATTGATCTCATTTTATTGTGTTCAAAAGTTATCAGCCAATAAAGTTACATATTATTATAAAAATCCATTCAACAACATGTGTTGCTTTTTAAATAGGATATCTATTGATTTACTTTCTTATGGTGACATTGTTTTGTGGCCAATTTTTCTTCTTGTTAAAAACATTTTGCCATCCAAAATCAAGTTTTGGCATAGGAACAGAAAACGTAGCAGGAGTATAAAATTTAAAAATTGCTTTCGAAATAAAGAATTTTTTTTGTAAATTAATTCCCTATTCAATTTGGATAAACTGTATATGAGCATGATCACGAATGATTGCATTCGTACATGATTACAAAGGCTGATCATATCACACGTGATGATCATCAAATCTTTGGTGGCCATCTTATTAATATTTTTTCCTATTCAGTTTATTGTTAGAATTGTTTACGAAATATATTTCAAAATAAATTGTAAACAAATTATGGAGAAATAGGGGTTTATGGGATTTTATGGACTTCTCTCTACTTTGAAAAATAATACAATAAAAGTCTTATTGAAAATAGAGGAAATGTTTTTTATTTTTATATAAGGTCTTTGAAAAAACTCCTCCTGCAGTATCCTTACCTGTGCTGTATAATGATAGTTTTATTAAAGGTTTTGTTTATAGAGGGCCAATGTGAACTAAAAATGGTTTGATGTATGATCATTTATCTGGTTGCTTTTATTAGAGTGATTGATTTGATACAAAATCTTATACTCTCAGTTATAAACTTGCTGTACATGCCCTATTGTATATTTAATTCTGATTACATACTTTGCAAGTTTCATAAAGCTGACCTGAACAAGCCAAGACCAGAATGGGAATAGTGCAGAATCTGATCACAGTTAATAAATCACAAATTGGTTTAGCATTTTATATCTACTATTTATATCTATAGTTATCTGTGAAAGGCCCTGTTTTCATATGAAGCCTGCAATTGTGTACTTCTTGATAAAATGATAGAACAGACATTCCACAAGGACCTTTTCAACATTTAGTGAAGAGGTGTAACAATTATTTTAATGGTGTGTGGAGAAATATCAAAATTTTGATGTGAATGAGTTGAGCAGAAAACTGCTATTGAGATGAGATTCTTAATTCATTGAAACGTGCAGAGATTAGGGCCCAAATATCTGGGACAACAGCATTCAAAGTTCTTTGGTTCAAATATGTCTTTTTATATATATATATCTTGTTTTCTTATTTAAAAACTGCAAATTGACATGAATTGAGACTTTGTACAAAAACACTGTATCACCCAAACAATCTCATAGAAAGAAGTACTGGCTACAACAAATAGTACTATAAATGTGTATTACATCCATATATTTATTGGAGAGTGCCAGCTTCCATGAAATACAAAATACACACTTGTACCTGTTAACATTTAATAGTTTTTCATTTATAGATTGACAGTGAATAATATATAATGATATTCTCCTTACATCATTTACTAAGACGTCCACAGAGAGAATCACATTTGAATTTTGTTCACCACATAAAGCTACACATTTCCTTTGTTCACCCTTCAAGCTATATATCTGCTTTTTGACCATGGTACAGTGTTCACCCCACCAACTCCTTGATACTGTTCCAATGTGTTTAGAACCAACAACAATACATCCACACTTTAGCAGAATTTGTCACTCGCTTTGTGAAACCAGATGCTGGCATTACTTCCATTGGTATTTATTGCACAATCTTTACTTGTTCAATTTTCCTGTGGTGAAAACTTTGTCAATAGTCTAGAGTGTGTCCGCACAAATAGTATGTCTGGAGTGAAAGTGGATTACCAGTTCAGAATCAACATGACATTTAAATACAAATTGTTCAATTTCACAATTCAAGAATGTACAAATCGTAGCAAGTTGAATCGATATTGTCAAATATGGGATAAAAGTGTCAGTAATATATTTAGTAAGATATGTGAAATACAAGAAAATTATGTTGTAAATTGCAGTATTGGATTAGTGGATTTTAAACAATCACGATATTTAAGACTAGTTGCACAGAATGGTATTAGTTTTTATGAGAAAACATTTATTTATAGCTATATGACTCATTGTAAATGCAAAGGTTTTCAGTATTCTCCAACACGGAAGATCATTCCAAATTTATCATCAAGAAGTGTGAGAATAATGGTGGGTGAGTTACAAGACGACTTTTTACGAAAAGTGTATTATTATCATGTTTCATATTCAATAAGGGACTTTTCAACATACAAACCCGTTGATCCTGTTGGTGTTACAGATGGAAGTTATTCCTACGAAGTAAGAAATTTGGATGTGTGTAAATCCTATACAGTAAAGGTAGAACTTGTACGAGGATCTTGCGATATAGAAAAACATGAAAGAACATTTTTTAATAATTTTTCATTCCGGCAGAATGTTCCCAAAACTGCACAAATATCCAAATGTAATTACTCAATGGAAACGAGTTTTGTTTATTTCGAGTTAACTGGTACTAGCAACAAAGACCTTCCTATCATAAACTATTATAATTTTACCATAAATAACTCAATTTATGGTCATGGTAACTCTACATCAAGTGGTGATGTATATGAATATTTGAGTTTATCTAAACACGTTGTGATTGAAAGTTATTCTATTGATATTGTTTCTTGCACAAGATGTAGTTGTGGTGTTCCAAGGTCGTATAAATGTGATGTGGTTGGAAGAAAACCACGAAAGGTCCAAAATAATAATAATAATGAAATAAAAAATCTTATAATTATCACGTTTGTTTTTTTATTATTATTCATCATCGTAATAATAATTGCTCTCTTAATGTATCGACGGTTTCGATTACGAGAAGATAATCAAACCATTGAAACTATATATCCAAACGCAAATAGTGGCAATGAAGAACCAGTTTATGAATATCCACCTTCCAACTTAGAACCAATTTATGAGAATCCATATGACACTATTGAGGCTATAGAGCACCTTTCCAATTCAGTGCTAGATTTTACCAAAAACTCAATAGGTCATTGTAATGTTATTTGTAATGTTATCAATGATGAAATTAATGAAGTTAATGTTAACGAGATTCCAGTTGGTACCAACAATTATCCATATAATCAACCTGGCACTGATTTTGGGAATGCTGCATATGTTCCTTGCCAACAAATTGTTACAGATTATATGAATTGGAACCATGTTTTTGATCATGAAAGTTTATTTGAACAAAACCATCAGACAGTTGACCATCCTTGTACAGAAATGTTAAATATAAGTAAAATAATTGATACAAAACTTTGACATAGTTATTGAAATAAACATATACTAGTACTTTTATAACATTATTTTCCTACTTTTAGTATTACATCTGTCATGCTAACCATTCTTGCATGGAATACATTATTTCAGGATTCCCACCAGGCATAAATCTTTATAATAATTAGAAGCATAAAATATACTAATGTGGCATGAAATACATTTTTCAATTTTCACATCAATTTTCTAATTTTTTGTGTAATTATTACTGTTCGTTTTAAGTTTCGTGTTTTTTCAAGTACTTTTCAAGTCCGTGTGAGTATTTTTGAAGTCTGTGCGAGTATTTTTCATAGATAAGTTAAATATACATGATCTGTATTATTTTTATTCTGACTTCTAAATTCATATTAAGTAAGTTTTGACATGCTGTTATTATTTCTATTGGAGCTACACAGTTGCTTTTGTACCATTCCCTTTTATCTTAATAGAAAAACAATAGATTTCAACAAATTTAATATGTCATGTAATGAAACATACATTTTTGTTGGTGGCAGATGATTACATAAAAAGTTGATACGAATAAAAATCAACGTAATTATTTAATTATTGTATCCAGGTTTAATTGAGTAAATGTTTTTTGGATTTAGTTTATGAAGGATAATGAGAATTGAAAGCTGTTTTGTTATAAGCATCAAACATTTTTCCACAGGGACTGAGTGACATGAATTCATTTTTTTACTTAGATACAAAAATATTTGGTGGCAATAGTATGCAATAATTCCAATAAATGCTGATTTTAGAAATATAAAATATTTTATTTAGATACAAAAATATTTGGTGGAAACAATATGCAATATTTCCAATATATGCTTATTTTAAAAATATTTCCATGAATGACAAACAATTACTTTACCTTTATTTTGAAGAGGTGCAGGTAAAATAACAAAGAAAGTCAATATTTTTGTCATACTTTAATAAATTTAAAGAAAATGAATATACACGGTATACGATTCATGTATCTCTACAATGCACAAACGTGTCAAAGTTTTATGACTTAATAAAAATCTTTAAAATTTATACCTGCAAAAGATTATAGTTTTTACCATATTTACCAGGGTTATTGCTATACACAGATGGTTTATTTATTTTCACACTCTTCAGTCCAATACAATGTAATTTTCGACAGCGTTTGTTCCATCAACAACTAAGAAATCTTTCATTTTTGTTATTTAAAGTTGAATGTATACGTATTTCCTGAAATTAGCACTAATTTAAGATATGTCATTTCAAAATACACTAATAAAAGGGGTAATTTGTAAACGTAAAATTTACATTATGGCAATAAAATCATCTCAGTAACTGTCATGATCCAGTAAATTGTATGTTTCTCATGCTTCTTCCTGGTTCGAATCGGTTTAAATAGAATGTTTCTCGTATTTCTTTTGGTCAGAATCGGTTGATTCATGATAAATAAACATAAATTCGAACTTGGGTCAGGAGGAGTGGGTGCTAATTTAAATACTCTTTTTCAGGGAGAGCTGATAAGGAGTAATTTATTAAGATGTAATACTGTAAGGAAAATACGAAAGATATTAGTTACGAAAAATATTTTTAAATACTATAAAGATACTAGTTACGAAAAATATTTTTAAATTTTAGATATCATACACCACATACTTTCCTTCTTTGGAAAGTTCTTTTTTTCAAAAAGTAACCCAAAGAAGTTGTTTATGACATTTTTAGTTGTCTATACATGTATGTCCCCAAAGTTTGTTAACACATACAGACACATTTCTAGACTGTCTTGTACTTACATAAAGAGCATTGATGAGAGATTTAAATTGTTTTTACTTTTATTGACGGTTTTTTTATTTATGAATCTGTTATTTTTTAGCTTTATGACATAATATTTGATGTTTTAGATTTTTCGTTGATAATGCAATGAGTGTAACCAGAAGCTTATGAATACTCTTGAAGCATGAAACAACTATAAGTTCAGATCGATAGCAAGTGACGAGCTTTTGCAAATTAAATGACCATATAAGGTTAATGTATTATCAATTGGTATCTGGAATGTTGTTGTTTTGGATTTCATTTTCTTCCGAATTAATTCTTTTCATACATACATTCATTCATACATTCGATTGCGCAAGTGAGTATTCTACATAACAGCGCATTGTAGATATATATTAAGGTTGTTTCATACTTCAAGAGAGTATTGAGCTTCTGCTTTAACTTATTTTATTTTGTTCGACTTGTGAGTAAACGTTGAATTATGTTGCAAATGTGGAGTTAGGGTAGTAACATTTTCTATTTTCATTTCCCATTCACCAGTAGTTGATCAAGATAAACATGCTTTGTCTTTTTTGTTAATTGTTTTGAATTTCTGTTGATTGCTATGTTGTTAATTGTTAAAAGTCACAAGAACTGGTAAAAATGTATTGAATGTTGCCCTACTACCTTATTGGTACTAATTTTCCCTGCATCGTCATCACTATCGCTATTACCTTCTTAAACCTCGTCATGTTGCACAAATTTTGGTGGTGAATTTAAAACAATTCTTTTTAGTTTTCCTGTACCATATTAAGAGAAAATTTATAGGGTACTTATTTTCGCGAATATGATTTAGAATTTTTCGCGGGTACATATTTTCACGAATGTTGAATAATAAATACCCGCGAAAATTAGTATCAATAAGGCATGTAAACAGAGTGTTGACAAGCTTTGAAAACTACCATGGAAGGTTATAGGAAGATGTTAGTTCCCCAGTGGGCACAACATGATCACACAACGTTGCAATAATGTTACAACAACTTCTGCAACGTTCTTCAACGTTGTTTTACCATGATGTGCCTGCTGGGTTATAACTTGTTATTGAAACAGTAATGTTTATGATTCTCATCCCTAGCAAGTCCCCATTCTATTACACTTAGAAAGATGAGAGCATTTCATTTGCATGTAATGTCATTATTAGCGTGACCTTGTGTGTGTACAGAAGTGCAGTGTTGTGGTATTAAATAGAAATTTTCAAGGAGAAATTACCCAATTTCAAGACAAAATTACAGACTATGTTTTGTTTTGTTTTTTGATGTGAAACAAATTCAAGTAGTTTTTGAGAAGACATTCCCCATTTCCAAGCTTACTTTTTATTGTCACATTTGATTGATTTAGCTTTGATTTGTTGTATCTTTAGTTGCTTTATTATTTCTACAATACACGTTTTTTTTTATAAGCAACCAAGGTCAGGCATTAGTAGTAATGTTGCATACAAAATTGATGACTTTTAGTACTGACGTTGCTTAAATTGTTGCTAAGCATAGAAACACACATTTTAATAACGGACATGACAGGCCAGGTTATCTATTCATACTGTGAGTTTGTAGGACGTTATGGAACATTATGGGACAATTATTGCCAAGAGATAAAGTATGTTAAGTTTAAAACAAATACATCGCAGAGTGTCATTATGCCAATGTTGTACTTTGAAAAATTGAGTGTATGCCAGTTTTAGTATTTGGTGTTGCTAGGGCCTTTAAGCTCTTAGTAGTACCGTTGCTTAACTTTTGGAAGAAATTTACTAGTGTTGCTTATAAACGTGTTGCTTATTTTAAAAAACGTGTTCTTTAAAACAAGTTTCAAAATATAGACAGTATAAAAAAGGAGTTTGTTAAATCCCGTGCCACCATGCTCCCGTGCTACCGTGCCAATAATTTAAGTAATAAATCATAGGCGTTAGAATAATGTATGCGCATGCGCTATCGGTTTCATGTCAGCTTCCCATTTTGTGGCAGGAATTTTATGTCGGTGTTAATGAATTACAAAGGAAATTGATCACGTTCTGTTCGTGAAAGTTATGATAAGTCAGTGCGCATGCGCAAACATTTTTTGTTAGAGAGAGAGAGAGAGACAGAGAGAGAGTTAGTGTATTGTATATTTATATGAACGATATCCTGGTTTAACAATAAAGCTTACCTAAATTATATGATAATATTTTATACATCAATCAGAAGTGAGTTCAGTTTGATGTATCAAATACTGTAGGTCGTGATTGACTTCCTTTGTAATTTATTAACACCGATATAAAACTATAGCCAAAATGGAAAAATGTTTCCTAAATTGCACATGCGCACTGACCTGGTCATAACTTTACCAAATAGGCCGTGATCGATTTCCTCTTTAATTCATTAACACCGATATAAAATTAAAGTAAAGTCTGCCATGAATAAGGTTTGTTGAAACTAATTACGTATAGCAACACTCAGCAAGAATTTATTTTATTTATTTAAGCTTATATAATACAAATATGTTCTTGGAACATGACTTATAAATCAAACGTACATAGAAACTAAACAACTTCACGAGTTTTTGTTGTACAGGATGGTTATGAGTTATCTTTAAAGAGCAGAGTTGTTTTTTGGTGGGTTTTTTTATATGTAACTAAAGAAAACACAATTACTACAACGTTATTCCATCTTCTTTCAAGCCTTTATCAAGTTATAATTTATTTATGTTTATCAAGTTATTTAACTTTGATAATTTATAAGTTGGGAAAGTCTTGGAAGAGGACGAACTATTGTTTACTCTTAGGGAAGAAACTTTTGCGGGAAGAAGGTTTCGCTGGAATAAATTTTCGCAGTATTTTTTTGGGCTAAAATCCGCGACGATTTCTTCCGCTAAAAATGCCACAAATATATTTACGCGAAAGTTTATTCACGCGAAAAATAGTTTACAAATGTGTGTCATTGTTATAAAAGCAGATCGATTTTTTTTTTTTTTTAATATTTTAATATATCACGATCTATATTGCTATCGTTGCAGTTATTTTTAAGCATATAAAGATGTCTTCTGTCTGTATATCATTATATATTATTGAAGATTATATTTGGAAATATTTAAGAGGGTTAATATAACATAGTAGATTTTTATAATATTGACGATTTTGTTTTGCTTTTGTTAAGATTTTTGATTTTAGATTAGGAATTATTATGCGCTGGTTAATAAATCTGAAAACTGCTTCTCTGTTTTTGCGAGGACAAAATTGAAAACGAATCTTGACTTTAAGAGTGCGCGAGAAAAGAGGTAGGAAAAATATACTTCGTTAATTTGTCATCAATTAATGTAGCTAGTTAGTAGGGGTGTTTATAACCTATTTAGAACCACTGTATACTAGACAAACAATACGCGTAAAGAACCACGTGGGCTACTTTTTCGTAGATTGGCTGTTGCCAAAAATCGAGCGGAAAAAAGTAGAAACTTTTTTCAAGTCGCTCTTACAAGAACATTGCAAAATGAAACCGCGCGTTATTTTCCGCCTAGTAGATTTCCCTCTTAAAAGAGTTATAAATTGGTTATCATGTTGATAAGTTACTCAGGTTTTGTATAGCAGATGAAATTTTCGTGGCGAGAATTTTTTTTTAACATTTGCAAATGCAAAAAGGCGATAAATAATGTATATTTACAAATCGGTTAGGAATTTAATTTGCGAGTACAAGGTATTTACCCAATATTGCCAAAAACTCTTCTTCGTCAAAATTTACCCTCATTAAGGAGACTGTATGCATTCATCACACATGATCAGTATTTTAAAAATATGTCACTTTTTTCAAATAATTTATATCTGAAAGTATATAATATAAGCAATAATTCCTCTATTTAACTATGTAGCTCTTATTAAAATAATAGTAATAATAATATAATAGTAACTTAGTAAATAAAAAAAATATTATACTTATTTTTATGAGGTTAGCTTTAAAGAGCTCTAAGTCCCCTCGATATGATATTTTTTGGTAAAAAAATATATGGTTCGAAACTTTATTCTGGACAAAACTTTGTCTCAGTTTTTCTATATCATCTTTTTAACACTATGCCTTTGTTAATTTTTACGGAATAAATCTCAAACAATAAAACGATGGATGTGGGAGAAAGGGCAGCATCAGCTGATGTACCACTAACTCAAACTTGCTCGTTCCTACCGAAAACGAAACAATGCAATCTAAACGAAAAATAACACACAGTTTTGTAGCTTAATTTATTATCTCCCCAATGAAATCAGTTTCGGTAAAGTTACGGGGGCTTGGAGTTCTTGGAAGTTATTGTACTGTCAAGTTTTCATATTTCGAGGAATTTAACATATTAAATCGCGTCTCTATCTCAGAAATGAAATAAAAATGTTTATATCTCATATTATTTATTTTTACACGAATTTATATATTAGAGGAATAGAATTTTACAATGATATACATGAGAGCATGAGAGACGTTAAACATGGAAAAGGATGATAAAACATTGGAAAGTTAACATTACAAAAAGAACCAGCTAACAAACTAATTCATTTTCGACATTGCAAGTTCGGCATCTTGATTTATGAGAGGTTGGACATCGTCTCTGTGTTTTGATCTTGTTATGCATGATCTAATTAGGGAGAAATTTATGCGTGTTTTGACTATTGTGCTGATGATACTTCGCAATTTTCGGCAATTTTATTTTTAACGTGTGAGTAGAAGAAACGAGCGCATTCACTGCTCATAGCACCAAAGCAAGTAAACACAAGTCGCGTGTACGAACCGTGCTCGATGTGAATGCTGCGTTCGTTGTAATTTTTCTTCTTTTCCCTTTCATTTGATTTGTGTGAAGCTTCAAGAATTTGGTTAAGGTAACTTCGGGATAATGAGTTAAAAACCCTTGCATCTGCAAACATCGTCTGTCCCCTAATCCAAACTCCCTTGAATGACACATATGATCGCGAGACTTCAGATGCAGCTGTTGAAGATGTTTGTAGTCTTTCACTTATCAGTTGTTGTAGCGTTGGTTCCAGTGTAAGATCATGACATACCTCTCGTAATAACTCAGCGGTGAAGTCCCTTATTTCATTATGGCGAGTAATGATAAATCCTCCTTTGGGACACGAAAGAGCATGCTGAACATTAAAAGGGGAATCACCAACACATGCAATAGTAATTCGTTGTAAAAGCTATTCCGTATCTTAGTCGTATCGGATCCCCAAAAATTTGTTTGCTCAGTGCAAATCCGTATTCTTTTAATGGTAGATTTGTTAGCCAATGCGAGGTTCCTTGTTCGGTTACTGCTCCCATCATTCTTATTCTTACTCTGTTCATTTCACCGGATTTTAGATCGTTCAAGGTTGTAAGGTGATATGACGTTCTTTCTTTTCCTTTCTTGCGATGGCTTTATTTTCGTTCCTCTTTCTTTGTTTAGTTGATAAATTCGAGTATGTTTTTGCACATTATTGTATTCGTTATTGGATTGTTGGGACGGTATAATTAGTCCCATACCCCTAATTTAGCAGGTAAAGAGAACAATGCGGCTTATTTTTCATTATAACTTTTTTGATTTATATTAATAAAATCGGTACATGTTTTTATATTTTAAATGAATAGAATGTGGACGGCATTCACGCAAATGCCCAAATCTTTTTTATAATCTTTATAATTGGTATTGGATAAAAACGTTATAGTAAGCAGGAAAAGTTTGGAAAAATTATTTATCTCCCCCTTTTTTCACGTAACCCAAATGAAAATTTTATATTTCTTATTCAAAATAAATACTCCTTAACCCATTAATGCTTGTTGCCCCCGAAAATGGTCACAATCAATAGTCGTTCCTTTGTTATTTTGAAATATCCAGGGGGTTGATTTTCAGAAATAATATAGAAATAAAGGTTGTATAGAAGCTGACAAGACCCCCTAATTCTTCATATAATTATAATGGTTTTCAATGAGAAATTTACAATAGACAGGAGGTATAAGCAGGCATTAAAAGTTTAATATCTTCGCTTTATGGGGTACAGAAAAAAATTTACCATTTTTATTAATTTGTTAATAGACACTTCCCAAATTGACAACCATGACAAATGACGTGACATGGACTTTTTCTCTGTTTTATGAAAAATTGGGTTTAAAATTCAGATTCCTCATCCCAAGATATTTCAGAATCATACAGCAAGTACATAACTTTTTATAGCTATTTGAAAAATAAGATTTTGCATCAGAACGAGGCGAAACATGACAAGTTCGTCTATAAATAGGTTTTGACCGTGTAGGTGGCGTAGCCAAAGCATCCATTCTATTTACCGTAGGGATCTGAAATTTTTCGCACCTGGTGTATTTTTGGACGAGAAACACGAATCTGAAATCCGTTTTTCATAAAAACCAACGGAAATGTTTAGTGGAATTTGGGAAGAGTCTCTTTGGGAAAATTATTTCCTGCGAAGACTATATTTGACGATTAGTAAAGTACTAATATTAGTAAAGTAAAATGTTCTTACAAATATTTATCTCCGTTCTCTTTACCAATAGCAGAAGGTAATTCGCACAAAATGTTCATATAGAGGTCAACCGCGAAAGTTTATTCCCGCGGTATATTTCAAAACACCAACCACGAAAGTTTAATAATAAAAATTTCGTCTTTTTTCGAACTACGAAAATTTCTTCACTGAAAATAATGATTTTGTTGTCACGTATTGTTCAATGTGATAAGCCGATTTCTACCTGCAGAATAGTTTCTGTTGGAAAATATTTTCAATAAAAAACAGCAGCTGAAAAGACATTTACCTTTTGACAAAAATGTATTCTGACCAATCAGAATGCACAAATCCATTGTTGACGGGACATTTTGTGCAGTTAGAAATCGGCTTTGTGCCTTAGTACATAATTTATCATTTATCTTCTAGGTCAGAAAAATCAATGACTACAATGCAAGAGAAAGTTAAATATTTCCCGTGCCTCTTTATGTTAATAATTGTATCGCAACTCCATAATAATAATGTTGCTACCTCACAACTGTGTAAAGTTCAAAAAGACATTACGTCATACTGTAAATATAATTCAAGCGGACTATGGATGATTTATGACATGAAAAATAATTCTCGTTATTTACGTTCTAATTATACTCTTGAGATTTGTGAACCAACTCGCAGTAACGCCTTTTGTTATAACTTCACTGTAGTAGATTCACGTATTTGCCGTAACGATGCAGGTGTTCATTGTCTGCTATCATCAAATAAATTTCTTAAAGGTGGAAGTCTGAGATTAAAAGTAGAAAGTAAGAATCACAGACTGTGTTCTAAAAACACTGGGATTTATAGATGTCATTGTGTGTGGGATTCATTTAACCCAATCCTGGAAGTTATTCGTACTGGTTCAAATGTTAGAGTCATGTGGAGTATGAAGAATCCAAATAACTTATTGGGCAATTTGAATCCAAGAACAACCATTTACTACCATCAAGTTGGTGATGAAACGAAACACAACTGTGCTGTCAGCTATGGTAAAAATATGCAACAATGTGTAATCAACAAATTGAATCACTGTAAGAATTATACCGTATGCTCAGAAACATCGTCACAATATAGATATTGCACTGATAACAAAAAGTCTTCTTTATGCAGAAATGTTTCGGTAGTAGCTCGTACGCTTACATCTGTTGATGTAATATGTCGCGTAACTGATGAGACACGTTTGAAAATTTATTGGACTCATAATCAAATGCGTCTTATTTATCGTGTATATAAAGATGGGATTGAACTTATAGTGAACGGAACGGCTAGAAATAATACACCAGTTTCATATTCCTCTCCATCGAAAGGCTTCTTCACTGTGTATGCGAAATCATGCATTGGCTGTGACTGTACAAAATACACCAAGCGTAATTGCACATTCAATAATGTAAACTCGGAAAATAGTTCGAAAAAAAGAAGTGAAGTTATTTTTGCTATAGCTATCCCTGTTGGCTACTTGCTTTTGCTATTTTTGATTGGTATCTTGTTTTGGTTTACCAAAAGATCTTCCAAAAATGTAGTACCAATTGAAATCCTCGATGTTGATGACCTAACATACGCTGCGACTGAAATGCATCCTGTTTCATTACCCCACATTTACGCAGAAGTTGGGGAGGCAGCAGAAGAGGAGACGTATCACCATTTGGCACAAAATGAAGCACAATTGACTGGAGATATAAATGGAAATACGCCAACTTGAAGTATAATCTCGTAATCTTATGGAAAGTTCTATTGATGATATCCACCCTGCAATAACTTTAGAAATAATGATGTTTTGATACTGAGACGACATTACATTTACACTGCAACTTCCTATGATGCAATATAATGTCTTCTGAGTAACAAAAAGTTATTATTTCTGAAACCATTGCAGTGATGAATATCGCCAATACACAATACTTCATTTAATTTGAATGATCAAATTACACTTTCGTATTTTGTATTAGTTTTATAGGTAATATTTCTTGTTATATATAATATTCAAGTTTAACCCTTTAATGCAACCTCGTTCCCAGGGTCTTTTTTCCTTTTTTATGTTTCTAAGGAAAAAAGGCCCAGGGAACG
>JANTOQ010389795.1:1879-12013 GCA_027564595.1 Bythotiara depressa
AACTACCATCTTTTACATTAGAACTACCATCTTTTACATTAGAACAATCTTTCGAACTTATGGGGTTTTAGACCTCATTTATGTTTTGCCACTTTACCTCAAATGTACAAAAAATCAAGAACGGCTGTAGTTGTTAAGTGAAAACTTGATAGAAGCTGGTAAGACCCCCTGGTTCCTGTTTTAATTACATAGGTTTTCTATGAGATATTTAATTTATTCAGGAGGTTCAGCCATCCAAAAAATATGTCGAAAATTGTACTTATGTCAAAGCAACCTCGTTCCCAGGGTCTCTTTCTCTTTTTGATATCGGAAGGCGAAGTAAAAAAAGGAAAAGAAGCCCTGGGGACGAGGTTGATGTCAAAGTTTTCATTGTTTTATGACGTAAAGGCCACAAATGACCAATTAAGGAGCTAGGAAGCCTCCTGTTCAACCACATTTACTTCACTACCAAAGATCTTACTTATGGGTAGATACGTATGGTAGGTACGTATGGGTAGATCATACATTTTTAAAGAACGGCTATTCTAGTCTAAGTATATAAAACGATCTGTTTTTATGTTATTTGTAACTGCTGTGGCATACGTCTTAAATCGTTGGTAAACTGAAAAAAATTTAACTCAGGAGTTCTTTATATCGGTATTCACTAAAACATCACTTGTGGTGAACTCATTTTGGTTAATATGGCACGTTATGCCAAATATTTATGACCAGGTTTTTAGCTTTAACCCTATAAGTGCTATAGTGCTTGGAAATTATTCGAAAAATGACCCTGGGAACGAGGTTGATTTCTTTGCTGTTTTCAGGGGTGTTAATAATTGGAAATAAAAGGAAAAGTAAAGTTGGTAAAAGTTGATAAGGCCCCCTGATTTTCATAAAATTATATGGCTTAACTAATTGGAAATTAGGTAGGGTTAAAATTGTCCGAAATATTCTGAAATAGAAGATTTAAATTTTAACAAACTTCTTACATCTGTCTCTGTCCTATGGTATATTTTTTTCGATGGCGCACAGTATCATAAGTGGGTAGATCATACATTTTTAAAGAACGGCTATTCTAGTCTAAGTATATAATACCCTCGTAGTAAGATTACTGTAATAATGGCTTCACAAAGACAAAGCACCATTATGAGTAAAGTAGTTTACCAAACTGTTTCCATTTAGATAAAAGGAGTGTTTATTTTTCAATCTACCAACGATTTTCAGTCTGTTTTATATTACGTCATCGAAAGTGTGGCTGTTTTATGATTTGTAGTCATAGTCCATAGCCCTTCCTTTTATGACGTAACTAGTCTACCTACCTATGATCATCGCTACCACTGCCAAGAAATTGACCCACCCACCAACACCAATAAATCGACACACCCACCACCAATAAACTATATTAAAGTGTTGGCACACCCAGCGCCTCTTCCATTTGATATTGAGATGGTGGCAAGAAAAATCCCAACATCGCAAAGGAAAAACAACATCCGTTTTATGTCGGAAATTTTTAAAACCAATTACAAAGGTATTTTGATCGAATGTAAACGCACGCGCCTTTAAACTGGGTACGCTTTTATGCATAGGAACTGGGTAGAATTTCTAAGAATGATCCCTAGAAATACTTACTTGACAATTTAGATCAAAATGTCTTACGTGCCTTGAAATGAGACAAATTAGTACTTTGTTTTGTTGTTGAACGCAAAAATAAATGAAGTATAGTTCTTGCCGACAGGTATGATTCTTTTAAACTTCCCTGGTAAGATTGTTGTTACATAATGCCATAATGCACCTTGGGGGGGGGGGGGGGGGGGGTGCATTTAGTGATAACTATTGCTAGTTTTATTATAGATTATTACCATACGAAATGTTAAACGGACTGAAGAAAATTCATAAATATCGAAGTGGAATTAGTATTTTAGGAATTCTAGAAATTTTTCGTATGCACTAGTCTACAAGAAAAGAAATCAACCTTCTATCCTCCGTGCCAAAATAACCAAAAGATGTCCCGCAAACCTCGTTCACAGGGCCTTGTTTCCTTTTTGATGTCCCGCAGATGGTGAGACTGTGTCCAAATACGTAGACAAATTTAAAAAATTTTCGGTTTACCAATTTACTCTACGAAATACAGTCCAAGCACGAAAGAGGTACCAAAAAATCTCTAATTGAATCAAGGAACTTTAAAAAACCAATCAATGAACAGATTCAATCAGCCTTCGTCAGGGCCTTCTTCTTTTACTAAACTCAAAAAGGTAGAGTCCCTGGGAAGGAGATTACTCTGACATGAAAAAAGAAGGGGACTAAGACTAACTTAATGTATTCTATAATTAGAATTCTATGGGAATGTCTCATTTGTTCTAATCCCTTAAAATATAACGTGTGTACTAAATAAGTAATACAAGAAACTTATAAATAAACTCAAGAGAAGAAACTCTCGCAGTTTCACTATTTTAAGAGAATAATGTTTCGCAGTTTCGCTATTTTATGGGCAAGGCAAAAACTTTCGCAGTTTCGCGATTTTTGGGCAAATTCGCGATTAAGGTTATAAGTTTATTCTTTCTAAATTAATTTTCATTATTTCTACCAAAGAAAGAGTTCAACGCTCTAAACACACTTCAAATTTGTCCGAATTACGACAGTTTCTTCTCATAAATTATGGACACTAGATCCAATAATAAAAATCGACATGATTTATGTCAAAGTATCGGTGTGTGCGTTACTTAAAAAATATTTCGCGAGTATTTCTTTCCAAAGCAAGAAACAAATCTTTAACTCTTTAGTGCATACATCTACCCCTGGCTATAATGTAGATCTTATAGGAGCTCTTTATAATTATATAAAGTACCAGGGGGTCCTATTAACTTTTTCCTACTTCATTTTCCCTTATATTTTCAGTAACTAACCCCCTGGAAAAAGCAAAATGGCAAAGAAATGACAAATTATTTGATTCTTTTCCGGGGACAACATGCATTAAAGGCTTAAAAACACACACACGCGCGCGCACGCACACGCTGGAATTTACTTAAAAAGCTGTATAGAAATATGAAATCGCGAGGAGCAAGAACTTCGCAGTACATGAATTTATTTACGCTATAAATATAATTTATATTTTTGGTACAGCAAATTTTCCCCTTCTAATTTGGAACTATTTTAGTATTTACGCACGACCAATAAAAACTACTATCCAAATTTATTTTCGATCCTTTTAACTGTTTTACAAGTTCTTCTTGCGCTTCCTTTTGAATCGGTATTCGGCATCGCGTGTCTGTTTTGCCTCTTAAGCCAGATTTTCACTTAAAAAAATTTATACGCGGATCGACACGGATCGTATCAAAACTAAGCATTTGATTGGTTAACACTATTTTTGTTTACGTATCGTACCGTAGTATAAAAAAATGTTGAATCGATTTTAACTTTTTTACGTAGTACGCGTATCAAATTTTTTAAGTGGAAATCCGGCTTTATTAAGTACGCAAAATTTTAAGCTTAACCCTATAATCCACATTACCCCCGGAAAGAAATCAATTCGTTGATCATTTCTTTGCTATTTTCCTTTTCCAGGGAGTAAATTATTGAAAATGCAAAATAAATTTGGTAAAAGCTGATAAGACCCCCTTGTTCCTTATAAAATTATAAAGGTTTCTGATGGAAAGTTTAATATAACCAGGAGGTATGCTTATGCATTAAAGGGTTAAAGTTTCACGTGTTTATTATTAGTATTAGCGTTTATTATTATTAGCTTCTATTAATATTCATAAATAAGAATTTTTAAATTATTAATTTCGTTTCCCGGGGGCACTGAGAGGAATGCATAATTTGTTCTGGGTTTCTAAAGATTTCTTTTTACAACATTGTGTGGTAAAATACCCCCACTCGTTAACATAAGAGCATAATAGTTTTCTTGACGAAGTAGTAGTTTTCCGAAGCTTGTAAATGTTTTCATGCAATAATCTAGTTGAAAGTGAAAAACAGAAGCCTACGAGCAAGTTAAAGTGCGGAGCGATAAGTGAGTGTAAATAATTTGTAACAAATTTAATGTGGTTTTAGTTTGACTCTTACATAAACACGGTAATTGTTATTTGCTTTAAGGTGTAACGCCCCTGAAATCTTTAAAAATGTTTACTTTATGGGGTTAAAATTTAGGGTCCTTACTAACGCCCATAACAACGTTATTTGCACCTAGAAATATGTTATTTCCTGACACCCGTTTACAATTTAAACCGCTCATGTTTATCTCATATGCTTTAATGATTGAATAAGCGAGGCAATTTCCAGTTGTTTGGCAAACGAGGCGGTTTTTTTTTAGCTCAGTTTGGCGGTGTTGTTGGTAGAGGTAGCTATAGTGAAGTGTATTCAATTAAAATGGGTAAATTTGACAGAGTTAAAAATCGTACAAAGTTCAATAAGAAGAGGAAAGGAATTCTCAGCTGGTTAATCGTTAATGTAAATATCGATTCTTAATTTAATGTAAATACTGTAAATAATAATGTGAATAATAGCGACAACAAAGAAATCCCTGCTGAGTTGAATAACCAGAATGTCTCTTATGGCAGCACCATTACAAGTACTGTAATGATTCGAATAAGCGCCCAACACCTTTTAAGCGCCCCTCTCGAATAAGCGTCCAGCCCCCCTTCAAGGTAGGCGTTTATTTGAAGAAAGGAAGTATCAATTTATTGAAACAACAGAGTATCTTTTCACAGTTAATTGTTGTTAATATACAGGAAACATTCTGTACAGTCCTTTTTTTCTATGCTTGAGTTCAAATTTTTTCTTTTCTTCGAGGAAATTTAAGAGATTTTAGTCACGAATAGTAATGTAAATGGAAGACAAACTACAAAACATTACACAATTTTCTTTGATACCTTATCTCAATTTTGTGAAAAATTTAATAAGCACTCGCTTCTTTTAAGCGCTCAGGTAAAAAATCCTTTAAGCGCTCAGATAAAAAATCGAAAAATTATTCGAATCATTAAGGTATATCAAGTGAAAAAATTAAAAATATAACTCCGATGAAAGAAACAGTAGATATGATGGATGCCAGGAAACAGAATTATTGACTGTAAAATCCTGTCAAACATGTTTAAATTGGTTCTGTGTTCAGAATGTTCCCAACCGTCACTTGTTCTTAGCGAAAATATTTCCAAAAATCAAGGACTTTCTTCATTGTTGTTTATTAAATGTTCACAGTGTAACTATCATGACAGGGGGTTACACCTTAAACAAATTCTTAGATTCTTGTGTATACTAACAGTGAGTTCTACCAACTACAATCCTGTACGTAATATACGGAGACAAGGTACCAAAATAATCAAAACGAGTTCCACAAGTAAGGAAATAGCGTCTATGTACATAAAGAATCAAGTAGTTAAGCTTTTTCAGATTGACTGTTGAACTGAGGAAACCGTGATCCAACAGCATGGTTGCAAAGTGTCGAAAATGGGACGAAATGAGATTTTAAGGGTCTTAAAATGGAAAAATCAATGAATTTAGAATACTTTCCGTTGTTTCTGATGAAAATACACTGGCATAATATTTTTGTTTATGTAACCAATCAAATGAAATTATTTTATGGAAAATTTCGCGAAACCTGAAGACTTTCCATTTTTCACTGCTAACAGAAGTTTCAGACATTTTTAGAGATTTAACCCTTTAATGCATAGTGTCCCCGGAAAGAAATCAAATCATTGGCCATTTCTTTGCTATTTTGCTTTTTCCAGGGGGTTCATTATTGGAGATGTAATGTAAAATAAATTTAGTAAAAGCTGATGTCCCCCTGGTTCGTTATAAATTATAATGGTTTTCAATGGGAACTTCAATATAACCAGGAGGTTTACTTATGCATTAAAGGGTCAACTACTATGGTCTTGCCAAAATGTATCGCACAAAGGATGCATAAAAATTCGTAGATGAAATTATAGCGATGCATGTAGAAGAGATCCCTGCAAATATTTGAAAAAACCAGCACTGTGGAAGAGTGTTATGAACGACTTTGCATATATAATTTAATGATATTCTCTCCTTGCAGGAGACCAATTTCGAAAGGCTTGCTATTAATACCACAACCAAAGAACGTCCTCACTAACACAAATTATAAAGGTAGAAACACAAATCACGTGTTTGGGTTCCAGTCTCCTTCCGTAAACGGTGGCTTTTGTAGTCTGTTCTGTAGTTCATCTAGTGTTCTTTTAATGGTGGCACAAAAGCCTCTCGATAAAGGAAACAGTGGGTACTGCGTGGTTCTACTTGGATTGTCACTCTTCTCTACAGAGATCCAACAGTTAAGTCTTTCTAGTAACCTAACACAAAGAAGGGAAACAAAATGAAAAATTGAAACGATACAAAGTTACAAATGAAACTGATACAGAAACATCGCAAAAGATACCAGGGTATTCCTTTAAAAAACTCGTTCACAAATCCGCAATCCCTGTCATATATCTTGGAACAAGATATCAAACTTACTATAAACTAGTATTCCACAAGTAAAGCTCGTAAACACTCTGGAAGCGTGAAACAACACTATACGTTTGGTGACTAGCTTTGCAAATTAAATGACCATATAAAGGTAAACGTATTATCACGTGTCATGCTGTAAATGTTCTTGCCGACGATGTCAATTTTGGTTATTGAATTCTTTAAAGGAGAAGTTCGACTTGTTATTAAATGTCTCAGGATTAAAGAATTTTTAAAATGAGGAACATCAATTTTTGCGATAATTCTAAGTATAAATTTTTAGGGACAATGACACGGTTATGATGCAATGTGAGTGACAGGAAAAGAAAAACTGCCGACAAACGTTATTTTTTAATAACTTATGATATTTTAACACATCGATTTTTTCCTTTAAACATTGAGCATGTAATTGAGCATGTAATTAAGAAACTCATTTAAATAATTGGACTCAAAAACATTGTTCAAAAACGTCAACCATTCACGATTATCAAACATAGAGGGACGTGCGTGAAAACATCTCGAAATATCGTGTGACTGACTACACGTGATAAAGATTCCGTTTTATTGTTTCAGGGACCCAAATAAAAACTATACGGTCCTGTTTACTTGAGACACTAAATGAACTGAAACCGCTTTGAGATTTCTCCTGCACATGCGCAGAATAAACATTTTGCATTATACGGGAAACTGCGCATGTGATGTGCACTAGATAGATCTGGAATCGGTTTGAGTTCGAATCGGGTCTCATGTAAATAGGGCCTTACACTTACACAAAAACTAAGAACAATACGGGTCCTGAATAAAAATTATATTTAGACATTAGCTGAATCAAACGATTCGAGTTCTAGCCTGTATAAAACTAGTTTATAAAAATAAATAAATAAAACAAGATGTAAAAATGACTGTATTGACACTAACTTTGGTAAGCGCTTTTTAAAATGATCCACAACTTCACGAGCGAAGACCTCGGGGGGTCTGGATATCATTCTAAGTATACTCTGTACCATTTTGATAATCACCATTTCATTATACATTCGACTATTTTCCAGACCTTCTGCTGTACCTCTGTGTTTTTCATAACCAGCTTCGTTATAATACGGCTCTTCGCATAAAATCAGCCCTGGGTAAATAGATGGTCGTGTAACAGTAGAAAATGATCAATCAAAATTAAAATTATATAATAATACCCCCTCCCCAATGCAGGGTAGTCAAAGAGTCACTGTTGCAGGATGAAAAAAACAGGGGGTTTACACTGCAGTAGTCATTTTCAGAATTTGACTATTCCTTTGATTTTTACACGAAACCCGTTGTTTTTATATGAAAAGTTCCATTTATTTTTTTCTATGAAAAACTGTTGCAAATTGAAAATCTCTACGGAAAAGGCTGTTTCAGGTATGCAACACCTTATATTAAGTAGCTATATAAAAACTTTATGATTCTGAAATAGCAGGGAGACGTCTTTATAAGAGACAACCCAATACAAGGTTACATGTCATGGAGCAGTAATACTGTGGTAATCAACAGGTCACGAGTACAAATCCAATTACTGGATACAGTGTGGAGGACGATCTCTTCACAGGTCATGTGCGTTCACCACAAGTAACGTCAGTAAAGGCCGATCTAGACTCAGAAACGCTTTCCGCGGAAAGAAAAATTTTCCACCAGAAAAGCGAAAAAATGTTGACAATTTTCAACTGCAATTTTTTTCATGCTTACAAATATAAGAATTGCCAAGTGAATGTGGTGCTGTGGTGCAGACTGATGTTATGCGAGCATTGATAAAGCTCTCAGAGTTTACGAAAACAATTACCTTGAATGGATAAAAGAAGTTGATGGATGGTGGATTTCGATGTCCATGTTTCGCTGCCTTTCCCAGACCACGTGCCTAATAAACTCACACATACCTTGCCTTCTTCATAGAGGTTTGGGTTCAACCTCCCGGAACAATATGAATAATAGTGTACAACCGGTGGTGAGGCAGGATAATTTTCAGGTAGTTGAATATCAAAATAAAACAGTCCGTCCTCGTACGGCGTATCTGGTGGTCCTGAAATTAGAACGCTAAATAAACCCTAAAAAGAAGATGAACATCTGTTACGCCTTTAATGCATAAGCATACCTCCTGGTTATATTAAACTTCCCATTGAAAACCTTTACAATTTTACGAGGAACCAGGGATCTGATGAGATTTTACCAAATTAATTTGACATTATATTTCCAATAAAATTCACCCTCTGGAAAAAGCAAAATAGCAAAGAAATGACCAGTGATTTGATTCCTTTCCGAGGACACTATGCATTAAAAGGTTTAAAATTAATTAATCTATTTACTTATTATTTAGACCTTCTTGTATGTCCCTATATGCTTATTAGTTGATTACATTCCCCTGTATGCTGTGTAAAGACCTTGTATCTCATTCTGTTTACTTGTGTATACGTTTCAGTTGACTCCCCCTCCTAAGCATATGGACAAAATATGGACGGCCCTTAGATGATTAATGGACGACCCTTAGGATTTATTTAAAAAATCATGATTTTCTGAGTTTTTCTACTTGTAGAATATTTTAGGTGTACGTTTCACGATTCAATTAATGAAAATTTGGCGATTGTCACTGTTTTTATGATACCAATTTTCTCGATTTTACGATTTTAAATATAATTTTACGTGATTTTACGTGGCTTTTTATATCAATTTTCCGCGATTTTAGCAAATATCACGAAAAGTACTACTACTTGTAGAATAGATTAAAAATTCGTTCAAGAGACATACATCCACGTCTAAAATTGTTTAATATTTTTTCTCTTTAACAATACACCTTAGAATGATAGGTGGTATATGTAGTTAAGTAGAGAAAATATTCAAGATAAATAAATAAATATGTTTTTATGAAGAAATCATGATAAGTATAATAATTATAACGAACGTATTATAATATATTAAATAATTATAACGAATGTATTATAATATAATATATTATGTAATTTAAGGAAAGAAATTGACACAGAAACAAAACTTTTTGGTTGAGTTTTTGCTAAATTCGTGAAATTAAATAAAATGGAGAAATAAAAAAAAGAAAAGAAATTGGTACATTTTTGGATTAAGGGTCCGTTACACACAACGATATTCTGGAAATATCCCGAATTATACGATATTTTAAGAATATTTTCGTGTGTATGGTGCGTCAAAAATGTTTTGAAAATATTTTTTCAACTGGTGGATCATATCGTACGTTCATTTTAGTAAGCTGGATTTTATTAAATATACTAAATTGAGCATACGATGAAAATATATTGAATTCGACCCGTTCAGCTGGTGTTTCTTTTGAAACAACTTCAAATGCTACTGTTTTCCACAACACGTGTTGAAACATATCCGAGTTGAAGAACTGTAATCACGTTCGCGTTAACAAATTATTTAAACACGACAAGAAATGTTCCAAGAGGTTTTTACACATTCAGTATTGAATAATAGGCATAATGACTTTCACGACTTTCTATTTTATTTATTTATTTCTATTCAAATACAAAAATTACTACAATAACAAACTTTAAGATATAAAATAAAATAAACGTATCCAAGGGCGAACCACTATTTAGGTTGACGTTCTTTTGCTTATGGTATGCAAAGCAAGAAAGGCTGTAATTAAATCTAACTTTCTCTTGTTATTCCTTACTTCTGTCATTATGTGCTTCGATTCGCGCC
>JANTOQ010389906.1:2007-12013 GCA_027564595.1 Bythotiara depressa
AAGTCGCTGTAAAACCATGTCCTAATCTTCTAATGAAATTATCATTTGTAGCACATAAAGTCGCTGTAAAACCATGTCCTAATCTTCTAATGAAATTATCATTTGTAGCACATAAAGTCGCTGTAAAACCATGTTTTAACATAAGAAATCTTCCTCCATGGCATGTAAAATCGAGGTAAAACAGTTTTTAACATAAAGAAATCTTCATTCATAGCATGTAAAATTGCTGCAAATCCATGTTTTAATGTAAGAAATCTTTGTTCCTGTCATGTAAAATCGTGGTAAAATCGTTTTATGGTGTGACTTTTACAGCTTTACTTCAATTTTCTGGTTTTAGAACTTATCGTATGTGACTTTTTACGGCCGCTACTATGATTTTTTTACTTTAGAAAACTCTGCGCGAGTTAACAGCAATATCTGTTAGCTTTAAAATTTGTGGAAATCCAGCTGAATTACTGTAAACCATGTTTTAAAATCCTGCAATTCTTCAATGGAAAATTCTAGATGAAAGAAATTGAAATTTTGAAAAATATAAACTGCTTTTCTATTTTCATTTACTTCTGGTTCATAGGAGAAGTGCTTGGTGTCTAGATACCATATTCCCTCGATTAGGCACCCACCCTTGAATAAGCACCCCCCTCAAATAAGCGCCCCCTTTTAGCGGTTTAAAAAAAAAAGTACCTCCCTCGAATAAGCCCCCTCCCCCCACCCCCAACAAGCAACTTATATTATCTTCAAATCGTTTAAAGCGTGCCCCTTAAATCTGAATGTTGATGGATCAAAAGGCAATAATATACATTGCTTCAAGGAACATCAACCATGTCAAGATGGATATTACCAA
Source organism: Bythotiara depressa (assembly GCA_027564595.1). Classification (NCBI taxonomy): domain Eukaryota; kingdom Metazoa; phylum Cnidaria; class Hydrozoa; order Anthoathecata; family Bythotiaridae; genus Bythotiara; species Bythotiara depressa. Next base: position 2,849 of record JANTOQ010389906.1, read on the forward strand.
CTTAAAATGCAACTCAATGTGCTTGATGAAGGAAAAATGTCAATCCCTTTTCAACAGCATCAGATATTGAAGAAGCAGCACAGTCGTTCCATCTCTTGGACGATAAGGAGGATGACGAAGATGTTGATGTTGTATAAATAAATAAATAAATTGTTTCGGAAAACGATAGTTGAATAAATTTGTCAGTTCTATAAATTTTGGAATAACTGCCCCCTCGATTAAGTGCCCCCTTCGATTAAGCACGATTTTGGAATAAGCGCCCAGGGTGCCTAATCGAGGAAATACGGTAACCTGTTTATTTGTATAAGACCCTGTTTATTTGTATAAGAATATAATGTAGTTCATAGAATTATATAATACACCAGCCTTTGTTTCTTTATATAAATGAGATGTTTCTCTGAACCATTGAAAAAATTGTCTAGGAGGAGATCTGTAAGAACCTTTTGTTTTTAGAATTACTGGATATATATAAAAGTTTTAGAAGTCCTTTTGGTTTTGAAATATTACTACATAATATTTGCTTAATTAAACTTAATCTAAATGTGTCAGAATTTTTTTGGAGGTGTACAAAATTCCGTGCTCCTCATCACAATTCCAGGTGCACATAAGGCGCATGATATGAGTGTGCTTAATTTCATAAGCTGTAACAATAACACTGACAGTGACTGATTAGCTAAATTAAATAACCCATATATGTAAGTTTAATAAAATTATCAAATGATATGCTTTGGAATATTCTTGTTGTTTAGCTCACTATATAATTCTGTATTTACATTACATTAGTGAATTAATTTGTTACACTGCATAGTGGTTATCTAAACACTGTATAGTAGTTATCTAAACACTGCATAGTGGTTATCTAATGCATATGTTATTGTTCCTGCTTTTAAAACATAATATTTGTGGCATAAAAGTATTTCGCATTTTGTATTAGTACATGTATTTCAAATATTGTATTGTTTGTAATTCCATACCTTCACACAAGCCAAATGTAAATGCTACTATGTAAGTTTAGTTAGTTCTCAGTGTCGTCAGTACAATGGAAGTGACATCATATGGCATAAAGTAACATTGATTAAGATATTGGGGGTGCTAGCTAGCAAATATCGTTATTCTATATCAGAGAACTGGGGTCAAATTAACCTATTTAATTTCTCTTTTCTTTAGCAACTGACTGTTACTACACTAATTTCCAAGATGTTGGCATATGTGCCACACCCAATGATAGAATGTGTGGAAATGGTACACAAAAACAAGTTAAAAGAAAAATAAGTGAAACATTTGGTGGACGTCCATGTGGACCTGTTCCAATACCATCAGAAAGACTTCTTGCCTGTTCTCTTGGTCATTGTTGTAAGTGTGTCCAATGAAAAACAACATTAATTAGTTGTGATTGTAATGTATAAATATATTTAGGGAGTGATGACTATGTCTAGCAACCTGTTTAGTTTATCATTGATATAAAAATCAGCTTACATCCTTACTCACGTCCTTACATAATAAACATGTGTATTTCACGTCCTTACATAATAAACATGTGTATTTCAGGATGCCATTTAAAAAAATGGCACAATTATGAGGCGATGAGTTGATTATCTAGTCGTCGTTTCGATTATGAAATACTATGATTTTGATTGTTTTGGAACCTTAAGATATTATGACTATCATTGCAGTTAATACTATGATTTTGATTGTTTTGGAACCTTATTATTATGACTATCATTGCAGTTAATAAAGATATTATGACAATCATTGCAGTTAAAAAAGAGGAGAAATGTATGCTCCATTTCTCATATAAACTTTTTCCTTTTTTGTTATGATTATTACGAGATGTTTAGAAAAAATGTTGATAATCTGCTGAAGTAAAGGATACAAGTAATATAATTTGTTCATTGATCGAAATTTCTTAAAAAGTATATTGGACCCCACTTTCATGTCTAGTTTCTTAATATATAAATTGTTTTTGTTGGTGACTCTATGGCAACATGCACTAGCATAACTGCTAATTTTTGCTAGATTCTAGTCTGTGGAATCAGTGGAGTGCATGGTCTAACTGCAGCAGAATATGCAAGGAAGAAGGTCACTCAAGTCCCACTCAACAGAGAACCCGTGTATGTTTGCATGATGTCCCTGGTAAAAATTGTAGTGGTTTACCAGTAGAAGTTCGCAATTGTAATGAGAATCCATGTAACAGTAAGTATGCATTAAAAACTTAATTTTTTTATAATTTTTGCTTTGAATTTTTAGTCTCGTTTAGAATGTCACAAATAGTTGTTTGTTATTTATTTATTCATTATTTTCTGACTAATTAACGAAAATACCAATGTGGATTGGACTTATGTATATATTCTAGTGCAGCAATATATATGTTTCATATAGGGATCCCTATACCAGTTTTAATAATGGGTAAGTGCAGAAGAAAACTTTCACCATAATGTAGTGGCTACTTACTTACCGTTATCAAACAAAATTTTCTTTTGCGGTTAAACAATGTTTTCATCTCACTCAAAAATTAACCTGCCGTTTCCCTGCTGCAAGTATAGATAGTGTTGACGAATGTTATTCAATTAATAATTATTAATATTTGTACTAATATATTTTATGTTTGTTGTGATGATAATTTAATGATAATTTAATATCCACATTTATTTACTATCTATTAATATTAGGGTAGAGTATGGAAGCAGTGCAACTTTATGGTCATTCTTAAAAAAGATATTTGTAAAATGTTATTGTAAGGTTGTACTTTTTCTTGGAATATCAGAGAGGCAATGTGTCCAATATCTGGTACTTGTGAAAGTACCAATTATATTTTTTAGACAATTAGACATACATGATACAAGTAAGTAAGAGAGATGATTGTTTGGACTCTAAATTAATAAATGTATAAATGTAAAAAATTGTAGCTATAAAATCTGGTTGCATTTTTATTGACTTCAAAAATGAAAACATTGAAATTATACTGCCCTGATTTTATAATGTATGTCAGGTATATGAATGTTTGAAGCTGGTCTTTTACCAAAATAAATGCTGTGTCTGTTTATTTTTAGTATTTTTAAAATTTTGAATTCAGCATTTTATAATGATCAAAAATAAATACAAAGTCACATTGTATGTTGCATGATTACAGATTTTAAAAACTACTTATTTCTGGAGGAGTTGTTTTTATGAGAACACATAAATATAAAGTAGTTTCATTATTAGAACAGATTTGAGGTTGGTGTTGTTAAGACAGTTAAATTTTTTTTTTAAATATACCAGAAATACTTCTCTAAGCTGCACAGGTAAGGTTTTGCTTACAAAAAGGTTAACATATATACTTGATTTTTGTCACAATCATTACTTACTTTTAGTTTCTTCTTTTTTGTTTCTCATTAGTACAATGCTATCATGCTGAATACAAAGCCTGTGTGGCATACACTGTGGAAAACACTGATGTTTGTCTTAAGGAACAGATAAAACACTGCTACATTGGAAAACGTTTACTTGAAAAAGCAGAATGTATTAGTAGACGTCTCCATTGTAGTATGTCTGTGCGATGCAGTAACCAGGAGTGTGCAGGTAAAGTAATTATCAACTGTAAAGTGTGTCTTTACTTAACAATATTAAGTTCTGTAGCAAGAGAGTTTATTTCTGTAATATTAGTTAGCATGATTTGAGCACCTGTTAGACTGAAATTGCACTGTTTAAACTTGATTATATAAAGTTTTTAATGCACACATCAATGATAAACATGTTTTAGCTAATGAAAGAATAATTATATCATTAGTATAGGTAACCTATTCCCCCGATTAAAGATTATTGCAATAAATCGTGATTATAGCTAGATTTAAACTGAATCAGTTATAGTACCATGTGTCATAAAAAACATTAATTGTCTATTCTTTAAAATGTGTTCAATTCTTCCAGCATTATGATAACTATAATCCTGGACCAAAGTCATTGACAAATTACCACAAGTGATGAGAGAGTGTTGCCATAAAGAGCCAAGTAGATAAACTGTTTCAATTTACTCGACAATTTAAGACTTTGGATCTTAGGTAATTTGGTACTGAAATCACCATTCTTGTTCTGCATGATTAGAAATGTGTGGGTGCCTCGCTAGCTTCAGAATTGGGCAATTTTGTGTCTTCATTAAATGCTCAGGTAAGGACACTTTCTGAGGATTTATAAGAAGATAAGTGTAATCTTGACAATTTTTTGGTGCTTAACAAACTCGACAAGCCAGAAAGACACCTAGAAGTATTAAACTGCCAAAATATAATCCTACAATATATAATAGTGAATGAACTCTTCCTTAAGGAGGTGTTGTATAAGTTCAACTTACAACACGGTTTCCTCAGAGTGAAGAAAGTCACATTTCCTCCTAAGTAAGAGGAGATGATTATATTTCCTGATTCAATCCAATAGATTCAGGATAAATGCACTTTAATAAGTCATTTCATCTGAATGGTGGTTTACCTTTACACCAAAGCACATCGAAAGTACGGATGGATGCTAATATTCTTCATAAGTAAGAAGTGCAGCGAGTATTAAAAAATTTACTTTATCCTAAGTGGCATGTATAGATCATGATAGGTATACAAACATTATTCAATGTCATTACTATCCCAGCTCAAATAATCATTGGTGGAATTTATATGAAAAAGTACATTGTTGTAGTATTACGGACAGTTATGTTTGAAATTTAGCACATTTGTATGTTTTATAGTTGCAGTAATGTTAGTAATCAACATCTACTATCACTATTTTGCATTTGAATATCATGACAGAAATTCGAATTACACACTTCTGTTCTAGATATGTACTTCCTCCTGATGATTTAATTTCATCGGGATATCCCTACACAATGAATGTACTTATTGCTAAGGGAGTTTTTCATTGGGATATCCTGATGGAATTCCAAACGTCTCAATTTTTCTCTGGAAATGGTTTTGCTCCTGATGATATTTTCGTAGGGATTTCCACCCGGGAGGTCCTTATGGTAATTATTGTAATGAAAACCATGTATTTGCAAATTAGATGTCTGTATTTATTTAATTATAATAACGAATACTTATATTTAATGATAACGATGTACAGAAAGTTACAATTATGTATATAAAATATTCAGGTGAGATGCCAAAATAACAAAAAATATTTTAACAAGTAACCAGGTAACGTAGAAGTACATAAAGATGCTTGATAATAACTTAAAAATATTGGCACTAAAGTGGCCATGTTCAAATACTACAGCAGGATAGATATGCCTTGATTACCACATAATTGATCAAAAAATGGAGTAGTAGGAAATATCATAGAAGCCAAATGGGGGATTTAGCATTGTAAAATGAACATGTAAGTTAAATTAAGTTATTTTCCAAAATATTTCACAAATAAACAGGTGTAAATATACCAAGTTAATTGTCAACACTACCTATTCTAATTATGTTGACACAAAAGCACATAAATTACATGATTGTAGTCTGGTGTAAAGATACTATTATTTCTCGACGACGCTAACTAGAGCTACCTCCAATTCCTCGCCATCGTCATCATCATTACCATCATCAACATCATCTTCACCTTCCATGAAGACGTTCATGAATACATAATTTTTGAGGGCCGACTTCACCAACTTGCTTACCACCTGACAGCATTCAATAATTTATTGTGGGCATTTACCAATAACCTCTCATCTTCCCCTAAATAAAAATTACTAAAATAAAATTACTAAATTGACAAATAATACCCATATTTATAGAACATGACATTACACTATAATATAGTGTTAGCTTTACTCGTAATAATTTAAATTCCACCTCCGTAATTCTTCTCTTTAATTATTTTTTTTGTAGCCCATGGCTGAAGATGGAGCTCAAAATACAGAGATATTTCGAGATTTTACCATACCAAGAAAATTTTTCTTCGCATCTTTAACAGTTCATGAAACAAACAAACAAAGAAGTTAAGTTGTTTAATCTGATTTAACTTTCTTTTTTATACAGCCATGCACCTTGCTAAATTAGATTAAAACTCTTTATTAACACACACAATAAAGGAGATGGGAAAAATTCAGAAAATACCTTACCTTTCTAACTAAAGTAAATTAATTTTTATACTTCCAACAACAGAAAAATATTCCTTATACATCAACGATACGATAAAAAAGGTTTTTGTGAAAATTTGTATCCATAAGAATATCTTTCTTCATCTCTATCATAATATTATTTTTATTTTCACACTCTCTCTCTCTCACTCTCTCTCTCTCTCTCACACACACATTAATTTCATGGATTGCTTGCTGTCTCCTTACTTAGCTTAAAAACCTCAACAGGCTGAACAAAGAAAATCGATACTCATGAGTACACGAGTTTAACTGCTGTAGAATAGCTATTACCTTTATTTGATCTTTCCTGTTCATTGAAACCTTCACTTTTGTGACATTTCCTATCAGTTTGTGAATGTTATCCTTTCCTTCAATTATGCACATGGGTTTACATAAAGGAAAGCAAAATAACTGCCAAGCTGTTTCTTAGATGAAATGTACCATTTTTTCGTTATATTTTTAATGACTTCTTTCAGCGCCATTTCTTGATATTTAAACAACCAAAGTCATGCTTTTATTTGTAACTAAATACAAGCATGACCTATCATCTAGTTCAATTATGGATCATCATTAAAATACAAAACTTAAAAGTGAATTATTATATTCATTACTTTATAAACTATTGCAAGAGATTAGTTAAACTTTTGAAGAAATCAGAGAACATGCACAAACAACAAGATGTTTATTTCAAAAATATTTGAAACAATGATAATTTGTGCGAAAAACATTCTTGGTGCCTAAAGATGGAAAAGTACAGCATCTACTGTTCTACACCAAAGAAAAGGAAGTCTGCTTATTGCGATCTCAATGTGTTTCATGTTCCCCATACAACCTACAGGAGATAACTGCTTCTAAAACGTTAGCAGGAAGCTCGGTTGAACAGAGTTCAACAATCGAGCTAACTAACATATATTTTCATCAAATGTTACTGATTTAGAAGCTTTTACTCATCAGTCCTGGTGGCTTTAGAAGAGACCATTGAAACCACAAAGAAAAATGAAGGTTTGTTATACAGGCAATTTTTAAATAATTAAATATTCAATATAACAACAAGGCGCACAGAGAGAAACGTGTTTCGATAAGTCCATCTGGAGACCCATTAAGTCTTTACACTTATAAAAGTGAACAAAGTACAAAAATATTCCTCTATGTCTAAAGTAAATCACGCAGTGATTCTCCATAAATTCCTTTTACGCTCACCTTGCTGTTACGAAATTTTATTTAGAAGGAGATGATGTGGAACGTAATACCTGGATAACATAATAACATAATTATGTTAGCTAATACGTCATTGAATTTAATGCTTAAGAAACGCGGGAGGAATAGCAATTTAAAACAATGTAATGTTTTAATTTTATAGTATATCAGATGTCATGTTCACCATCAGCAGAGTTCCAGTGTGTTATCATGGATGGATTGGGTTGCTTGACATTAAAAAACATTTATGTATTAGTAAGCTGTTAGTATTTTTAATTGGGCATAAAGGATCTGTCATTACAAACAGAATGTATAAAGATCGGTATCCAAATTGGTATTAAGACTAATGTAATGCATGCCAATTTTCATTCGTACTGGTCCATTTTTGTTCAGTGGAAGATTCCATTATTGATGTTCATGTAATACTGCTGAGCTGAGTAATTTTTCTTTTGAGAATGATGTTATATTTCAGGTGTATGTTGGCAATTATCGAACTCCTGCATAGTTACAAAAGCAAATACAGACAGTCGATAAACATTTGAAAGATTTGGTTCCTGGCATGTTTGTTGCAGTTAACATCAGCAATTACAGTCAAGTTCCGGTGAATGGGAAAGTGTTGGAAATACTTGAAGATCAATTCCAGATACACTAATGGCAGGGTTTTTTATAAACCATGGAAACCCCAAATGCTTCATAGGCTTGGAAAATTGGGTGATGCCTGAACAGATTATTTATTTACCACAGTTATGCATCATTTTAGTTGATTTCCCTCTAGATCCAGAAACTAATAAATTAACAAATCAAACAAGATAATATTTAAAAGAACGTTATAATGAACTAAAGGCCCAGGCTGATTTAATTAGTTCAGCTTAACTCATACTAATAATTGACTATATATAGAAATTCTGATATTGTTACCTCAAACATTAAGGCCAACTTCCCTCTCAGTTTGTGAGCAAAAAAATATTAGATGCATAATATATTGAATGAAAAAAATACATGTGTTTTATACTGTTTCAAGTTCTATTAAGCGCCCGAAAAACAACAAAAAATATAGATTTTATTTCTAAATATGACAAACTTCATTGGTGTAGAAGAAAAAGAGAACATGATGATGTATGCTCTGTAAAATGTTTTCCAGGTTAGGTTTTAACGTCTAAAAAGCAGTAGTTTTTAAGGTAATGAAGCTTTCTATGATTATAGTAAGTAGATTGCATTTATTGTAATGTTGTAAGTTAAAAATAAAATATAAATTGGAACTTGACTCTTGATTGAATACTATATGTACCCTTAGTAAGATACATCAAAGTAAGGTTGAAATGACTTTATATTATGGTTTTTATATATAAAAGTCTCCCATCAGCATCATTCACTACAAGGCCAACAGAGTACATAAACATGACGATGTACATTATGATCAAGATCAACAGGAAAAATATGTAAGAACACACAAATATATCAACACAGCATGTTTTGTGGCGTACTGAAAATATGAGCCTCCCAAGTACAGTTGAGTATGCAGTTCTCCACTGTGAGACGAACAACATTGATCGCGACTCTCCGCACAACATCGCTAATTGGATCGTGTCAATAGGGCTAAGGCTTCAGGAAATCCAAGCCGGAATTAAGATCATTGTAACCGGACTGTTGCCGCATGATTTTGGTTGGTCATATAGGCGAGATAGGATCATCGAGATAAATGGTAATCTGAAGTGTCTATGCCGTTATAAGTTGGAGGGTTTTTACTATATGGAGCAGGATTCGGACTGGATGCTGGGGGACGGAAAATTAAATTAAAAATACTACTATAAAGACTGTCTACATCTAAACGAACCTGGTAACGAAAAGTTCGCAAAATCGATTGTGAAAATGCTCTCCAC
>JANTOQ010390017.1:0-12012 GCA_027564595.1 Bythotiara depressa
TATTTTATAGCTTTTTAAGCTTTATATTAAATTTTTTTTCACTGCAATTTTTTTTCACTTTCTTTTCTACTAGTTAGCTGTCAAAATATCAATTTTCTAGAAAAGTGAAAATTTCGTGGCACTACTCCTTTAAGGGGGAAAATTCACAGTGATTCATTTATGTGGATTAAAAGAGTGTATTCAGCTCGTGAAATCTGACAGCATATTAACTAATGTTGTAAAGTAGTGACGAAATACAGCCATAAATGGTCGTGTTTAAATAGCATGTCGTTAACAGTAATGTTAATAAATTAAAGTAATCTAATTGCATGGTTTTCATTGTTCACAATATATAGTTTACTTGTTGACAATCAAACCAGTATTAAATTACAATGCTATTACTTATTTATCGTTGTTTAAAACCAGCTGTAGATGCTTGCTGAATCTGCACATTTTCGCATTAAAAAGCATTATCTTAGTTGAAGCCTACTTAATATTTTAGGTTAAAAAAAGAAAATGGAGTATAGCGCGTTTTGTTAAGAAGGTAAATACTTTACATTTTATTTGAGGATTGTTCTATTTTTGAATAGGAGTTAGTATTAATATTCATAAATGCATTTCTCAGTTAGCTACATTCTTGTTCATAATATATATGGAAGAAACGCCAAAAAATCAATAGCCAAATTACACAAGTTCTGCGGAAGTGTTCATTAATTTAAGTAAAAACAAAAATTAAACTTTTCCAGTTGAATTTTCCAGTTTACCAATGACTTAAGACTTGGTATCTTGGTAGAGAAGTGACCGTGTCTGTGCAGCACGGCTGTATAAGGGGGATGTTCTCACTCTCAGACGATGCGCTTCATTTGCGAGCTTGGTGACGTCATAAAATACGTTGATCAGTGAAATACGTACAATTTTGGGTGTTTTTCAATCAAACTTAATGGCACGGTGGATCCTACGCGCGTTCAAACCAATACCTAACCTAGATCCCATGCAATGGGCATGAGAAGGAAAAGGTGCTAACAGAGGATTCAGCATGTTATGCCAAAGTCCAGTAATTAATGCACATGATTGTAGAAGCTTAGTATTATACAGTTGTACCAGCAGTCTACATCTTAATGTACTTTAGCTTGACCATATATACCTTGGTTGGAGCCGGTGAGGCAATTTACTATAGCATTCTTTAGTAATGTAAGCATTATGTAACTGCCCTGATTATCACCCGTCTTGATAAGTGTCATCTATGAGACATCATGTTCAGCCGATGGGTTCAGTAAAATTAAAAAGAGAGTTATGCATTTGAACTGTGCATTTGAATTATTCAACTGTTGATAAACTATCGCAGTGTATTGTTTTTGTTATAGGCATATATTAATAAGTATCGCGGTTATCATCAAAGTAACTGTATTTTTTATTTAAATGTTTATTTCAGTCAAAGATTGAAACTGAAGCAGAACCACTGTATAACAGCAGCTTTCTAGAACAGGTTATCACGTTTTACAGAACTGTCGTATTTATTTTATCATAGTGCCCAAACTGATCCTTTGGTCTGAAACACAATGGAGCACCCTACACTGTTTGTAAGAGCGAATTTACGAAATGTGATCCTGTATAACAGTCATCAATCAACCTGTTGAGCTTGTCAGTCATGAACCTGGTCTCTGATCCGTATAACAGCACTGCCGTGGACAAAAGCAAACTGATTTTTTTACTAATTGCTGATTTCTAAACACCACTAAGTCCTATGGAAAATAAATGTCAAGATATTTAAAGGTGCACTGTCCAGATAATTTAGTACCACCCGGTAACGTATTGGCTCGTAGAGATAGTATAGTTTCAATGTTATTGCCCACGGAACCTCTAAATATTTTAAGAGAGCTTCATTTTCTTTCAGGAAATTTTGAATTTTCTCGCCCTTGTTTTTTTTCTTCTGCTGCTTTGATTTTGGTTGATTTGATTTTAATTTGGTTGGCCTGCGTTTCCCATCCAACCGGTCTTGAATTTGTGTGTGACTAACTACAGCATGGGTCGCAGCCTAAATATTCTATGACAACTGCTGCCAACTACCTGGGACAGTGCAGCTTTATAATCAATTACCTCCCAGAAAGTACGACCTCCAGAGATAAGCATTGGTACTTCTAGGATTAAAATATTTAAGCTTCATCCATAACTTATAACATATTTGACCAGAATAAATTTTTGCAGTCATATTTGTAAAACAAATTTTGGAGTCTTATTTTTGCTGAGTGTCCTGTAAAACGACCAGAAGTTGCAAAAAACGTCAGCAGCGGAATTGTATGTTGTGATTTTATAATCTAATCTTTGCTATGTTATTTAGTCTTTAGAAAATGACTCTGGACTCCATGGCGATTTTCCCGAAGTGTCTTCAACAGATTATGAACAGGTAAGCATATTGCTGTTTTTGTTATTCATCGATTGTGGAGCCAATAAATGTTTCATCTTAGACCAGTCTGTGTTGGTGGTTAGCTGGCTGGGATTTTCAGCGTACCAGGAGCTATCCCGTAGATAATTCCAAATGACCTGCGTATTTACCTGATTTAGTTGACTTCCATCCGTATATTATTCGTTGCACAGATGTATCAAATACCGCCGTTTGTGTTCTCCTTCGTAAAACTCTTATGAGTTAATAGGGAAGCAAGTTCCGAGCACAGGTATGCAAGTATCAGCGGTGGAGTGTAATGTTTATTTAACGTTTGTGACCGTGTTGGAATGCTATCACTCTACCTATGAAAAAAGATAGCCAGCTCTTTCATTGATCTAGATAATTGTGCATATGGCTGGAAAACTAGGTACCCAACATCTTTATATTTATTTGTGTGCTTAAATGGTTAATGCAGGGTACAATCATACATCAGATTAGGCGGTAATCTCACTACACGATATACACCAAGCCAACCAAACCCAACCAAACCCGCCAACCAGTATAAGAAATACAACAAACAATTTAAAATGGCTACCTACCCGGGTCTGACAACTGCACATACTACTGACTAAACTGGCTCTTATCGGTAGTTATATATATTCAATTTAGTACAAGATGCTTGTTCCCAATACCAAACCTGAAGGGGAAAAGTGTTAAAAAAGAGCAATAACGAACGTGGAGAGGGTTTTTTCTTAGTGATGTGTACCTTCGCATGCTCCGTATAAATCTTCAACATTTTAAGCCAGTTTCCCAAATAACCTCCTAATCAGGTCATTTTGTCTCTTCATCTGATTTGAAAAACACAAATAAGATCACTTGTATCTAGGTGTTACAAGAGGGACTTCCCTTTACCGAGTGCTAAAGTCCCCGTTTAGCTTGTTATGAAGTACATACTCACTTGTGATGGGAGGTGGTCATTTCACTAAATCGGAGTAAGCTTCGTTTAACCAACACATGAGGTGAGAGAAATTGTTGAAATTCTAACGGTAGCCTGATACAAACAAAAGAGCAATAGGAGGTCAGTAGTGGGTGAAAGGTACGTACGCGGGACGAGTCACTAAGAGTCAACAGGGAGGAGTGGGTAAAATTCAGTAGATATTGGGAGAACATACTTTTTGAATGACCCTTAGAGAGGTGCTATAGGAAAGTGCATTAAGTTCTAGAATTACCCCACAGCTTAATCCTCCCAACAAAACTATGTAGCCTTACCGGCATTGTCTATCCTAAACCCACTGTTATTGTGCTTTATCGGTTGCATTACCAACATCATATCAGTCTTTCGTAATACCGTTATTCTTTAAATTACAAAACTTTTTATCGTAAATGATTCTTTAAGCTTATTTAACACAAGTTAATTTGGAGTGGGGTTTAATCGAAACTGGTGGTTGCTTATTAATTTCGCAGGAACACAATATCATAAAAATGTGGCATCACTTACATTGTATACAAAACATTGATGAGGTTTTTTTACGTAGCTAGCCTCCTCACCGCAAGCTTAATCATTTACGTACCATTTGGTAACAGAGTATTTTAGGGTCGCTTGGATAGGATAGGAGTTGTAGTTATCCCCTTAAAAGATGAAATTTCTCTTACGAGTATGGTCATTTCAGTGCTTTTGGAGTGCTAATGGGAAAATAATATTCAAGTGTGAGAGATTATTTAATTTTGACACCTCTAGGGGAAAGGATTTACTTAAGTGGGTGTTTATTCTATAGTACCTATTCGAATAATTACAATATTCTTATAATAATGTGTTTGATGTGTGTAGTAAGTGAAAACCCACCAATCAATGTAAATCGCTAGCCCTATTTTTTGACAATGAGGGACTGGAATGTCCCATACCTCTACTCTGTGGGAGAGGATATATATCGTTATTGTCCTACTTTTGGAATATTTATTTCTTGTATCGTTGTTGTTAGTTTACTAGTTCACTAGCACACATGACATAAAGAAAGCTGATGTAGCCGTGTAAGGCCAGTGAGCCACACAGCTTTGTGAATAACCCTTTAAAATAAACAGATGCTCTACAAACTTTCTTGTTTGTTTGTCAACTGGATCATGTCGCAAGTTTCGCTTGTTTTTCACAATGCAAGGATCGTGCAAACCTTTTGGATCTCCAACCTATGCGAAGAAGTCTCTGTAGATATATTTTTTCACGATAAATGCATCCTAAAATTGTCACAGGAGGTGTGGAATTCCCGTCTCTAGTGTAAAAATAATCCACTTATAAATTGGCCACAACTATTATCACGCGCTTGTTCTCTTTGAAGTACTTTTACCGGAGAACAGAGAGCAGTATTTTGTGTCTTTTCAATCGGACGCGACAGAACTTCAAATTCCACGAGGCAAGATACTGGCTAAGCCCGCAACCGATGTTGCTGTTTATGTTGTTACTAGCGGTGGTGGAGTTGCTGCGCTTGTTGGTAAATTGTTGACTTATTTTGTAGACAAGTTCAGAGGATATATCCGATGACATGGACGAGGATTATGTGAACGACACATCAACTGAACCGTCTACATCGGAAGTTGATTCAACAACAGCTAAAAGTGCAGCGGAAATGCCAGAAGGTGATGAAGAAAAAAGTCATCTTTCGACTTTGTAACAAGTAGCGACAGAGATGCTGATGAAACAGCAGACGAGTCAGAAGGTAAGCAACTTTCGTATGATCGATTGCATAAACGGTAATTCGACTGCATAAACTGTAACATCCGTGCTAGAACCTATTTCTTGAAACAGTAATACGGGGTTAGAAATATTATATGAAAAATTTGAGTCACTAAGACTGAAAATAGATGATCTTACAATCTTTCAAAGAAATAATTGGTCTAATTATCTCTCAGTATAAAAAGAAACATGTTTAAATCGTTTTTCAGCACTTAACAAATGTTCTCTAGATTGAAATCATGTAGACATATAGTTCTTCGCATCCAGACAATCAATCGTTAACTAGAACATGTTGTCTGTTTAGACCGGTCTTCCTCTTGGGGGTAAAATGGTAGGTCAACTTTGACATCCTTTGTGTACTTGAGTCTAAAGAAGAAGGCTTTCTCGTTTTAACACATTGCATGAGCAACCACTTTCAAGCGCCGTACGTTATAAGTATTAATTTTCAGGGATTTCGTGGATTTTAGCCTTCCGAGAAAAAAGTACACGCGAAGTACGTTTCTAGTTGCCATTCGCAAAAATAAGTACTCGCGAAATTTGAATTTTGAATTGCTTTAAGCCCTTCTAGCTCATAAATCATGGTCACAACCTGCCGTAACTGGGTCACATGAAGTTCGTTAAACCAATGAACATTTCGTTAATTTTTGGTTCGAATTGTTTTCGGTGGTTTATTTTTGTGGTTTCATCAATACTTGTCGAATGCCTTGGCACATGTTCGTCGTGTTTCTCGGGCTTTTTCATTTTCTGATTGACTCAGATTAGTTAGGTTAGTTTGAATGGCTGGAACGAGATATGATCCAACTATTCACATTCCAGGAGTAAAACCTTTGTTAGCATCAATGTCATTTTTCGAGTACCCTGAAAAGTAAGAAATTACCAAGATGTTTTTCCGGAAATAGCTGCCGTACCTGTAACAAAAAGGGCACTTGAATTATCCTAATTATCGTGAAATGCAATGGAAAAGAGTGTCCGCGAAAAAATACACGTAAGGTACTTTCAGATCTTAGAACAGTATAGATTGTACTGTAGTTTTGAACAGTTTGATCTTGGTAATACGAATTGCGTAGAGTCGGTATAAGGTGTTATGCAACTTTCTGTTTACTATTACTATGTTGTAGAAGCTAAGATTTTTTCTCTCAGGACACCAACGTTACACGTATTCTGTAAATACTTTGACGGTTAACTAATGTTTTTACTAATTTAGTGGTTATCAGGGACACAAAGAAAACGAAGGATGGTCAAAGGATTTACGATAAACGTCATGCATGCCTCTATTGTGGTGTATTAGACCTCAAGATATGTTGCCATTTGAAAGAGGCACATAAAGAGGAGAAGGAAGTGGAAGCTTTTTCTACATTGGATACGAAATCGCATGGAAAGGAACACAAAGCAAAGATCGCATTGTTGAGACGAAAAGGCGACTTCCACCATAACATCAAGGTATTAACAGCAGGTGGAGAGTTGATTCTCGTTCGTCGGCCGCTTCCTGGTGTTAAGTTGTCGCAAAAAGATTTCGTTCCATGCAAATTTTGTTATGTTTTTTTTCATTATAAACAGCTACGTCGGCATTGCCAGAAATGCCGTTATCATGTGCCTGACGGAAAGATCGATGACGAAGGTCCATCTGGTTTTGTGAGACAAGGGGAGCTCATGCTCTATCCCAACAAAACCATTCCAGAAAGCAGCATTTAACTGGACGAGTTCGTGTTAAGAGTAATGAACAAAGATGCCATCACAGATGTTGCTAAAGGTGACGAACTCATTGTAACGTTTGGCTCATTTTTGATGAGTGGTAAAGGACACCGTAAAATCAGTGAAATATCCCAGAACAAGCGTATATTGGCCCGTTTGTTAAAACTGTTAAGGGAAAGGGTGACAGTCGACACCGATTTCGATTGTCTGGATCTTGCGCAATACCTGCAACCGAAATATTTTGATTTAGTGGTCGTGTGTACGAAGGAGCTCGGTAGGTACAAAGTGGACAATGAAAATGGGGAATGTCTGCCAGTATTCGGGACGCCCTCGCTACCGCTCCAGATAGGATATGCCCTTGACAATGTACTGATGCGTCTTCAGGGCATCGGATTAAGACGTAGCGACATGATGACGGTGGAAAATGCTCGCAATATATACATATACCACAGTGAGTGGTCAGTTCGAATATCTGCAGCCTCCCTACGCACACTTGGCGACAACAAGTTTGAGCAGAATGATGTAATGCCTCTTACTTCTGATCTATTAAAACTTAAGGCGTTCTGTGCTAGGAGAATCAAAGAACTAACCGAAATCGTTAAAACTGCCCCGACGTTAGCAGCATGGCGAGAGCTGGCAGAAATAGTCGTGACAAGGCTAACGATTTTTAATAAAAGACGAGGAAATGAGCCTTCTTCAATACTCTTGAAAAGATTTATCAATAGAAAAGATCACAAAGGCTGCGTGCACGAAGACATTCTGGCGTCCTTATCTCCTTTAGAAAGAAAGCTAATGGACCGTTAAGTTAGTATTAATATGAGTATACTATACTACACTCATTCTAAGCTCGATAGAATCCTTGGTATTGAGTTTTTTCTACCCACGTCACATGTTCAATGTGAATAAATCGAACAAGAATTTACAAGGAAAAAGGTGTTAGTTTGTTCAGCATTAGTTTGGTACTTTCAATCTACTTGCAGCACTATGCATGGATAAAGTCAACCAAAATAGTGTTTTCGTGGCCATGTTTTGGCAAAAAGTTAGGATATTCTATCGCGGATTTTTTTACAAGAGTTAATGAAAGACACTCTTAATTGTCTTCCAAAGTATTTAGGTGAAAAGACGAGCCATTTTTAAAATATCAAGTTAAATACATGCTACAACCAAAAAAAATGTGACCAGTAGTCAAACCTGATAAATGAGAAAGAGTATTCGTGTATTTTCCAGACCACAATTATGAAAACAAGTGTTGAACCCTATCTGGAATACAGACTTCCTACTTTCTACCGAAACATGCTCTCCAACTCGGAAACTAGAGCTTTTTTTCTTCAAGTTGCTCCAATTTTGTGTTAACACTCGCTTAAAGCGGTTGTGTTTTGTCTTTTTAGGTGCTTTGACCAGACCTACATTTTTTAACCTAGCTAGCTATTTGTAGAAACAGGACATGTTTTTGTGTATGTTTACAGCAAACTATTTGTAGAAACAGGACATGTTTTTGTGTATGTTTACAGCAAATTAAAATTGATACATCACTGAATGTGGTGCTGGCTAATGAGTACTGTTTTATCGACTAGCATAGTTTTTTTGTGTACTAGCGTTAACGAAGACAACACTTCAATAGCAAAATGTATGCTTGCTTGTTATATCTAGGCCGCTTCCACTGCTTGTATCGTTCCCATACAGGGAACTTTTCAAGTTGTCCATTATTGGAGGGGTGATGCGAAGTTATTCCAGCTCACATGGGTTCTTTTTATTTAAAGATGCTGTGTCTTTTAAAGGTTAGAACTAGTTCATGTACGTTGGAAACGAGGCAGACAGGTGCCAGTACTTTTGACTGAAGATTCGGTAGCTGCCATGGAAGCATTGTGTTCGAAAAGGGAGGAGTTGGGGATCCCAGAAAAAAATGTTTATCTGTTTGCCACACCGACAACAGGATCTAAGAACCCCTTGAGGGGATACAATTGTATTTCAGATATTGTTAAAAGAATCCCCGATTTAATTCAGCCAGAATTGGTAAAAAGTACCAAACTTAGAAAGTACGTTGCCACAGTTGCCCAGATCGTGTCTTTAGAGAGGGATGAGCTTGAGTGGCTGGCTAACCACTTGGGGAATAATATCGACGTACATAAGGAGTAACATCGTCTGGAAGATTCAACCATCGAGTTGGCAAAAGTAAGTCGCCTACTAATGGCAGTAGACTAGGGGAAAGGAAAAACGCTGAGTGGGAAAAGCCTTGAAGAGATATCTTTAAATGGTAAATTCCTTTATCTTTGGTTTACATACTTAAACACAAAACTTTACAATTGTTAATAAAGAGTTTTAGCAAGATCCAAAACGAACTACGTCTGGGCCGTGTGAAGTCTGTTTTCATTTCCACGTATTCTTCCTTCAAAACTCCCTAATAATTCTACAGAAACTGCACGCAAAAAAGAAAGAAAAATATGCTTTTTTTCTGCTAATACATCTATGTGCTAGGGAACATCTAAAGCGTTTGAAGAACATTTGATGAGATATGTTATACACTCTTCTTTTATAATAAGTCAGTTGAAGGCATGCGGAAGTCCTATGTTATCCAACTGCTAGTGTAAACATTTTGTTGTTGAAAGTGAAGATGGTGTCTGAAAAGGTTCGTTAAGTAACTCTGGAATATTTCCGTACGTTTTGAAATATAATAGTTGCATTTCTGTTGTCCTTGTTGGAAATGCTTGTTAGTATACAATATATCTTGTGTGCAGGAAATATTGATACATGGCTATGATGTTATGTTTCCTCATATTAGAATTTCCGACTTTAGAAGAAGAAGAAGAAGAAGAAGAAGAAGAAGAAAAAGAGGAAGAAAATAACAGGACTGGAACTGTGGATATGTCATCTGACAAGCATAATCTGGAAGGTCAGTAAGGTTGCTATGTGACTTAAAAACCTAGAACTACAATGGCACATTAGATAAAAATCTAACAATTGAGCAAGCTAGCTTTCACAATTATTTTTGTCAGAAGACCGTGAGGAACTTAACGATCGACCAAGCTCGGGACGAAATCTCCCTTAGATGGCAGGAGAGGTATTGCAATCACACATAAAACGTCCTTGATGAGAAAGATTAACTCTATATATGTTTACTAACTATGTGCGTAATGCTAGGGCTGTGCTAGCATTTTGCTTTTCCCAAAATAATTTATTTAGAAATTTGTTTATTTTTAATTTTGTTATTATTTATCCGTTGCTTGTTTTTAGTGCTATTTTTAATGTGCTTTCAATATTAAATTGTCTTTTGTTTTTCAATATGTTTTTGTTTATTTATTCCTTCATTTATTTACTTGTTTTTTGTCTGCTTACACAGGCAGTGGCAGTGCCTGGAGATCCTGGCAAGAGATGTACATATAATAAAGAATGACTGTTCTTATTTAATCAACCTGTAACAACTATTGAAATGTGTTTTGTAAGAACTTGTTTACCATAGACCTCGATGCTGCTGATGGAGAGAGGAAAGACGAAGGGACCAATGAAGAGAAGAAGACCAGAAGATTGATGGAGAAGGTCAGGCCTGGAAAGGGAACTCGTAATTGGATTCCATGGACAGTGAAAGAAAAGAAGCTAGTGTTGAAGGCGATGCATAAGTATATTGTGTCGAATAGTTTGCCTGGAAAGAGAGAGTGCCTTTATTTAATAAAGCGTAACCCAGTTTTACGCAAGAGAACATGGACCAACATAAAGGACTTTGTTAGGAACCATAAAATGAAAGTACAGAAAATCGGAAGTACATAATTTTTCATGACGTTATTAACTTTATTGTTAGGGTATACAATGGTTTCAATCCAATTTCCAATAATTCTTACTACAAATTGTTAGCCTACCAGCTCAACAAAAGCTCTCTAAACTTATGTATTCATAACCTTAACGTGTTAGGCCTCGTTTTAATGAAAATTCTTTGTATCCATTATAAAAAAGGCAGGTGCATTTGCTGCATAATTGCAAAACTTTTAGGCTGGGCATAGCTGAAGATGAGGTACTTGGCTTTTCATGAAATTGACAGGATCAGTTTTTAGTCAGTGTTGTGACAATGAAGGGCCTGTCTATACACTTGTACTACAGCAAAAAAGTATGTCTATCGTCGATTCTTTAATAATACAAGACGTGCTGAACCTCTTTTCCTTACCATAATATTGCCAGAGATTTGCAGAACGAATACAAATACCGTGTTTTACCCCCAATAAGCGCACCCTTGTAATTAGAAAAAAGGTATGTTTACAAAAATAAACAACTTCCAGTAAGTGCATCCCTTCGAATAGGTTTAATAGTGTGCTTTTATCGGAAATTAATATGCGCATCATGCGTGTGAGATAACAGATAAGATCGAAGAAAGGCAGACATAAGAAAATTTGTGTTTACAGGTTTCTTTATTATTTCTGGTATAGAAGTTGGTGCAGACACTGTCTGTCCCCAACGTTTTAAAAATAAGCGGAACTTTTCTAATGGGCGCACAAAAGAAAGCCCCGAACATTTAAGCGTGCAGCGCCGAACTTTTTAGTAATAAGAATGTCGCTGTTTGTTGGACATTTTGTGCCAACTGTGTTCAGATTTTACCTATTTTTTTGCGGTTTTTTATTATTGGTACACCTTATAGGAAAGGATGTCACTGATACTAGTGGTGGAGTTCTCGTCTATATAAACAATGCCATTCCTTGGCGATTCTAAAAACCTTCTGTATTACCTAATGATAATCAAGCGATACCTATAGAGTTGAATTTAAGAAAATCAAAATGGCTGATAGTATCTATTTATAGACCACCTTTACAAAATAGTGAATATTTTTTACAATATTTATCTAATATGACAGATTTCTATTCTGTTAAATATGAAAAGTGTATAAAATGGGTGATTTTAATTTAGAACCAACTGATTAAAAATTTAAAAATTTCATAGATGAGCAAAATCTGTTTAACTCAATTAAATCCAATACTTGCTCTAAATTTACGAAAGGATCTTGTATTGATCTTAAATTATCCAATCAACATAGATCGTTACAACATATTTCTACCGTCTAAAGAACCACACAAACACTTAGGTATGGTGTTAGACAAAAAACTCAGCTTTGACCAGCATCTGAAGGAAAAAATATCCAAAGATAACAAAGGAATTGGCCTTATTAAGCGTATTTGTAAATTTTTACCAAGGCAGTCATTGATTAATATCTATAAATCCTTTATTAGACCTCATTTAGATTATGGCGATATAA